>CAUYLG010070929.1:0-118267 GCA_963573385.1 Cacajao melanocephalus
AATTAAAACACTTCATTTGTGTATTGGTTGGCTGCTTGTTTGTTATTTTCATCCCTTATTCCTTCCTGTCTCCATTGTTAAGCACAATTATTGGCATAAAAGAGGTTTTTTATACCCATTTTTAGACTGCATTCTAGCCTGGGCAATAAAACAAGAATCCCGTTCTCTCTCCCTCTTTCTCTTCCTCTTTCTTTCTCTCTTACATTCTTTTTTTTTCTTTCTTTCACTCTTTCTTTCTTCTTTTCTCTCTTTTTCTTTCAAAAAACAACAACAACAAAAAAAAACATTTCATTTGTGAAACAAATGAAAATGGAAACACAATATATCAACTGTAGAATACAGCAAAAGCATTACTAACAGGAAAGTCAGTGGCAATAAGTGTCTAAATTTAAAACAAAAGTAGAAAAGTTTTAAATAAACAAGCTAATGATGCATCTTAAAGAGCTAGAAAACCAAAAGCAAACCAAACCCAAAATTAGTAGAAAAAAAGAAATAAGCCAGGCGCTGTGGCTCACGCCAGCAATCCCAGCACTTTGGGAGGCTGAGGCGGGTGGATCATAAGGTCAAGAGATAGAGACCATCCTGGCCAACATGGTGAAATCTTGTCTCTGCAAATAATACAAAATTAGCTGGCATGGTGACACACGCCTGTAGTCCCAGCTACTCAGGAAGCTGAGGCAGGAGAATTGTTTGAATCCAGGAGGCAGAGGTTGCAGTGAGCCGAGATCATGTCACTGCACTCCAGCCTGGTGCCTGGCAACAAAGCAAGACGGTCTCAAAGAAAAAAAAAAAAGGAAAGAATAAAAATCAGAGCAGAGACAAATAAGTTGGAATAAAAAAAAGATCAACAAGATGAAAAGTTGGATTTTTGAAAAGAGAAACAAAATTGACAAATCTTTAGCCAGATTAAGAAAAAAAGAGATAAAACCTAAATAAATAAAATCGAGATGAAATAAGAAAACATTACAACCAATAATGCACAAATTCAATGAATCATTAGAGATCAATTGAATTCGGCAACTATATGCCAACAAATTGAATGACCTAGAAAAAATGAGTAATTCATGGAAGCATACAAGATTGAACCACGAAGAAATCCAAAACATGAACAGACCAATAAGAAGTATTGACAATGTTCACCTCCTAACACCTGCAGATCTAAGAGCTTCAGTTTTTCCCTAGCTGTCAGCTGGTGGTCACCCTCAGCTCCTAGAAGCCATCTATAGTTCCTTGTCCTGTGGAGTTCCCTAACAAGGTTGCTTACCAGCAAGAGAGGGAGAGGGAGCTGCAACCTCATGAAACACAATCATGTAATCACATACACATAATCTCATACATCTGTTCACCTTTGCATATCACAGATTCCAACACTCAAGAAGAAGAGATCACATAATGATGTGAACGTGAGGATGTGAGGGTCGTAAAGGCTACCACAAGGGTTAATCCACTACAAGCGTATTTATCAAGATAATCTGAGAAGAGAAGCTCTGCTGGTATCCCACATCCTATTGCCAGAGGCATCTGAAAATCTTTATATTATCTCCAGTGCCCACCTTTATTTCTAGTCCTTAGCATTCAAAATTAGGCAATCTTAGGGATTTATCCGTGGAAGATAGTCTTTTTCTGCTTCTCAAGGAACCTGCTCTTTTACTTGGAAATAGCGAAATTTCTGTTCTTTATCGGTGCCTGTCATGCAAAATTACTTTGCCATTTCCAACATGTGTGGGATGCCCAGAACTTTGAATAATAAAAAGTTTCATATTTTATATATTCTTTAATCATTTCAGCAGTAATTAGGAGGGAAAGGTGATATATCTTAATTATAATATTTATTGTAAATTTGAGAATATTTTAAATTTTTATTTGGTGGGGAAAGGCGAACAATTGTGTAACAAATATCACATATCACGTGTCAACAAGGATAACTGCATCTGTTAGTCTGCCTGTATTTTTAAAATATCCCAATTAAAAAACATATATACACACACATATATATGTGCAAACACACACACCCCTACACACATATATATTTAAGGAAAAAAAAACCCAAACAAGAAAACATGACATATAAGTGTTTCTTTCAGACTTTCTCAGTGTTCTTTTTTGGCCATGCCTGAGGCTTTTGACTGCCCTGAGGACCTAGTGAGAGGGAGAAGGCATTCCTCTGTCGCTTGGTTTTTCCCACTCCCCTGGCGCCTGAGCGAACTCTTGTCAGTACTCCTGCTCAGGGCTGCACTTGCGTGTGTAGCAGGCAGAACTTCACTTGAAGAGTCAACAGGCAATGAGGGAGCTAACAATAATTTTACTCCTCTGTGGGTATTTGCTAGTTGGCTGTTAAATCAATGTACAAATAAGTACTTCCACCACATCTAGCCTCATAATGTAAGATAGGATATAGAGGCAAGTGTTTCTTTCCATTTTTATACATTTGTTAAAATTGTCCATATAATAAAATGCCAAAATGTGGTTTCAATTTCCAGTTTCACTTTGTTTAGAAATAAAGTGTACAAAATTTATGCAATGTTCCTCACACTTTTAATGCCACAAATAATCAAATAATAATTCCTGTTCAATTTATGACACCATTTTATTTACACTAGAAATATTGGAGGTTTTTAATTATTGTTATTATTTACTTTTCATTACGAGTATTTCTGTAAAGTCTGGAGGTACTTTGTTTCTCTCTCCTTTACCTCTGTTTTCCCATTGTTCAACACTATTAGAAAGCCCACATAGTGTAAGATAATAGCCATTAATAGGAAAACACGTTTCAAGCTTTTCATTCCCATTGCTATAAGAAAGCAGGCGTTTATCCTTAGATCAAAACAAAGTCACTTTTCTTGAAATGAATGTAATTGTTTAGTGAAACGTAATATATTAATATGCTGTGAATTACGAATAAATGCCACAACTGAGATAAATACATAAATACCTAACTTGATTAGATATTCAAGCATATGTATATATAATTATATACATACATCTAAATGCATAATATATACATATGTATACATATACACACAATTATACATTCTCAATTTACCAGTATTTATTCCTTACCATTTATTGCAAGCTTTCCATTGTTATCTGCTGATGGAAAAAAAGGAAAGTAAACCTATTGATTCGTTTGTTTGTCCAAGATCTGAAGCCCTGTTTATTCACCTTATGTTGAAAGCTGTTTACATTTAGTTCAGAATATTGAGTGTGCAACATAGAATTTTTAAGTAAGACACATAGCAAAGGAAAACCTCTATATTTAAGGCACTGATACTTTACCTCTGTGCACCATAAGCATCGTGTTACATGTCTGTAGGTACACCGTATATAATTTATAGGGTTTTAGACAAGTTAATTAAAATCTTGAAGCCTTAGCTTCTTTGTGAATAAAATAAGACATAATTACAAAAGAGTCTGATAATTTAATCTAGGTAAAGCACCTATATACAGCCTGGTGCATGCTAACCACTTAATCATTATCTATGATTTGCTACATATTAAAAAAGGCTAAAACACTTGTTTACACATAATCATATTTGATTCACAAACAGGTCTATGATATGGGAATTGTCTTTTGAGTTTTACATATGAGATAACTGAACACTGGAGATACTAAGTACCTTGCTTCCACAAAAAAAGTGGTGGAGGCTGGCTTTGAAGCAAGACAATTCAGCTCGAACCCTGCAAGCTTCAAATTCTCCCACAGCTACCAGGAGGCCTAGAAAGGAGATATATCCTACAAGGATATGTGCCAATCCATCAGCTGCCCTTGTCAGCACCGTTTTCATAGCATCAAAACGCCAAACCCTCAACAATTTTGTATCACTTCCACTTCACCATGCTGATCTAAGACACATTATTTTTCTTTTGGGTTATTGTATTGACCTCTTAATTTATTCCTTTGTTGCCACCTCCCACCCCAACACACACAGAGCCTATCATCAACACACTGCATTATGTGATGCTTTTAATTTTCAGTGAGGTCACGCCACTTCTCTACTTACCGTCTTTCACTGGCATTGCATTCATCTCATTTGCCAGGATATTTTGTGAAAGTTAAACGGATATAAATGGACACATGGTTAAGTGGATATAAGTACCTTAAACATGCTACGTAGCATGAAACTTACAATGTTCCTTAGGAGTTGAATTTTACACATATGCTGTTGCAATAGGGATAACGTGTGGGGTTTTGTTTGTTTGTTTGTGTGTTTTGGTTTGGTTTGGCTTTTTTCACAATCTAATATTACTGTAATTGTCCAGGTCCAGGTCACTCACACGCAGTAAATCAATCGTTGTGACATGGATTTTGCAAAAAATAAAACATTTATTCAAAAATGCACTGAGCGAGAAAGCACAACAGTTTCTCAAATCCACCTCTCCAAAGATAGGCTTTGGGTTGCTAATGAGTTAGGAAAATTGAGTGATATAAGGTATGGGAAAACGTAATTGGTAGCGGGGAAAAAATAAAGTTACAGGTTCATTCTGCAATATGAAATGACATGAATGCCATCCAATGGATGGTAGGTCATATGTATAGAAAATGGCAATAGTGGCATAATCTGAGGGTGGAGTTTCTGGTTTTCTGATGTCAAAAGGCCATCTCTTGGGCATTTACACAGGCCCAGTTGAAGGGTCCATGGTTTCAACCAGTTTGAAGTGAACAGAAGCTGGTCCAAGTTTCTGAAAAACAACTGAAACTACTATTACCATGGATGACCTATGTTATCTATGAAGTAGCCAGTGAAGGTTAAGTTTCAGTGTTGTGCAGTGAGGACTTCAGCTACTTCGGCTTCAGCTTCATTGAAAAAGGAGGGAAAAAATGTAACAAGAAAGCAAGCAACTAAAAGCAAACAGTGCAGGCAGACCTGATCTAATTAACCACTCAGTTTCAGCCCTCCTTGGCTTTTTCCCATTCCTCATTTTTGAAGAATTTGAGGCAACACTCATTCTAGTTTTTTCCTGCTGAATTGGGGCATAGATGTGGATTAAAGAAATGGAATTGTCTGGCACTCATTTGAAAATATTTTCTTGTTTCTGGTTTTAGGTTAACATTTTGCATTGTCAGAACTTTGGTACTTTAACAGTTTAAGTAAAACATTTGAAAGCATACTTTGTAAGTAAATATTCTATAAAAAGGATAAAAATAGAGATTTTTTTGTTGGGCAGCAATGGATAAGATTATTTTGTTTGCCATAATTCTTAGAGTAACTAAAAAGTTTTTGATAATATGTTCACATGATCTAGTGTCCCATGATGTCAAGATTATTCTACCAAACATATACCAGCATATGTCTTCTGTATATGTAGGCAGGTAAATAGTTCTTTTTATTCTGGAGAACAAATTTAGAAAGCTATTCCAATGCTATGTCTCACTGGAGTTCTGGACAGAAAAAGGACTGATCAACTACTCACATACACATGTGTCCCCCAGTTGTTGATATATTCATAAGCTCATGGGGTTGCTTGATGTCCTACACAAATAGACATTCTGAGGGGAAGGGCACAAAATGACAGCTAGGTTGTAGTCATCTGGAAGGGCTTTATGTAGGATAACTGTAGGAATAAGGTTGAACCATGGTTCTGTCTCAGACATCTTCTGTGGGTCAAGAACCTGTGTCCATTCTTGTGGGCTGAGATAGGAAACTGAAGTGGTGTTTTGTAAGCATAATTTTAAAGGGGCATACAAGAGGGAGTGAGGGTCCTGATCATCCAAAATAGCAAAGCCCAAACAAGTTTATAAAGGAGAAGGGTCTTATTTTGTCCATTATAGTGCCTTAGAAGGTAGCCTGAAGAGGCAGGGTCACAGAGGGTGTGGAGTTCTTTTAAGCAAGGTAGCCCATCATTTTCTAAGTTGAACGTGCTGAGTAGCTGGCATGAGAATGATCCATGGACTGGCTGGGTACAGTTGGACACCCTGGGGTATGGCAGAGGGTAGATATGGACATGTGGGTGGTTAAGAAAAAATAAGGAATGGGGGACGAAGGCACAGACTGATAAAATCCCAATCAATAAGTGACACAAGTGGGCCTTTCAAGAGTGAAGTTGGGAACATTGGAAAAATTGTAAACAGGCAGAATTATGGGATCACTGTGATCATATGTAGAATTGAGCTTGGGTGACATAGCTAACATTTAGAGAGATTACCTACCTTTGCCAGCATCTTAGAAATCCTTGTTATTGAATTCTTTCTCCCAGCCTGGGGGTTAAAGGTCAATAAGGAGGGACAGCAGAAAAAGACGAAGGTGATTATGTCTATGATTGAAGGAAGGGCCTCTTAGCCCTGCTTGCAGAGGCAGTGGACAAAGCTTTCGTTCATGCAATACATAGCAAATCACAGGTAGGTAAAGAAGTAGAGAAAAACAAGTAAACTAAAAAGTAAAGCAAGAACCTAGGAGTTGTTCATTACTTATCTTTAGGGGGCTGTCTCTTAAACAGCAACTCACTTGAGGTCACTTAGAGGTTTGCAGGTCCATTTGGAAAAGTCACTGTCTGATATGAATTGCTGATCCAGATTCGAGTGATCTCAGTGGTTTGTTTCTCTGTCACAGGGTTTCCATTCCCAGAGGAATTTCCGTATAGAGGGGACAGTGAATCCAACAATGACTCTGGGACCAGCTTCACTTGGGTATGATGGACCCAGGGCTTGACTCCTTTTAACTTGACTGTGAAGAATGGATCACCAGTATCACCTCATAAGGCCAAAGCTGGTCTTCTGGATGTTTATTCTTCCAAGACTTTAATAGAAACCAGTCTCCAGGATAGAGGTGGTACAGAGCAACATCTGTGGGAAACATTACCCTCCCAGAAATGAATTCATGTATAGCAATTAGAGTGATTCCCAATGATTGTACATACTTGACAATTTCAGGTTCCCTGTGGGTACCTCAGTACATCACTTTGAGCATAGGAAGGATCTCCCATGTAACATTTTATAGGGACTCCACTGGAACTTCCTTCTAGGGCCACTTTCACTGGAAGAAGGGCAACTGGTAAGGCCTTATCCCAAGATAAATCAGTCTCTTGACAAATCTTATCCAAAGTCTTTTTATGAGTATGATTCATCTTTTCTGTCTTGCCAGTAGACAATCTAGCCGCCAAGAAGTGTGTAATTTCCAGCAAATGTCTAAGGTACCAGAAATTTCTTTAGCTATTTTTGCTATAAAGGCTCCTCCATGGTTGCTTTGGATAGATATGGGTAGCAGGCTGAGGACTTATTTTTTTAATAGAGTTTGTACAGCCTCAGGGGCCTTTTCATACTGGAGGGAGAGACCTTCATCCATACAGTAAAAATGTCCAGAAATATCAATAAGTAACTGACATTCCTGGTGGACCTCAGTATCATGGTAGAAGTCAATCTGCCAGTTTCCACTGGGAGTGGTGCCTCTGTATTGGGCCCCCTTTTATTATTGGTGGAGGTCCTGTTTGAATTGTCTAATTACATGTCTCGGTAATTGCCTAGCCTCTTGGAAGTAAGCCAATATCTTCTTTGTTCTGAAAGAGGGAGGAAGTACACAGTGGGGAATGTGTACATGGTGGGCTGGCCAAAGGTAAACTTTTCTGATTGTTATAGTAAATCACAGGTGGCTGCTACTGCCCTCGGGTATATAGGACTTTTCTTAGTCGTTATGTCTAGCCGTTTTGAGAAATGTGCAATGGGTTTTCTCATATTACCTAGATTTGGGGTTAACATTCCAAGACTAATCCTTTGCCTTTCATGGACAAACAGGTCAAAAGGCTTTCTAATGTCCAGGAGACCTAAAGAGCTTCATAGAAGGCCTTGGCTGTAAGTCCAAAATTGAGGATACACATATAACAAAACTCTGCCATACCTAGGAATCCATACAACTGTCTCCTGGTGATGGGTACTGCTACCTTTGCTAGAGCCTCTTTCCTTTCAGGGAGTAAGTTCCTCTGTCCCTGTGATAATTCAGAACTCAGGCATTTAAAAGATTTGGAAATATGGGCCTTTTTCTTGAGATTTTATAGCCCTGTTCAACTAGAATTTAGGGTTAAAATGTTTTGGTCTGAGGCTTCTTTCATCATGCTGGTAATCAAGATGTCATCTGCATATTAGAGAAGGTCTCCTTCTTTTAATTGGAGATCCTTCAAATTTGTGGCTAAGATTTCACCAAAAAGGTTGGAAGAGTTTTTAAAACCTTGAAGGAGTACAGTCTAACAGTATTGTTGTTTGATCCTAGTCTCAGGATTTTCTTATTCAAAAGTAAAGAGTTCCTGTGAGTTGGGGCTCAGAAGTATGCAAACAACAACAGCAACAACAACAACAAAAACCATAACTTTCAAAGCAGTAAATCAGCCAAAGTCTTCAGACACAGTGGCAAAGCTTACAGGTTAGGTACCATTAGATGGATATCTTCTACAGTCTGGTTAATGGCTCTTAAGTGCTGCACAAAGAGATGTTTTTGTGTGCTTGTAGTCTACACCAGCAGAATTGGGGGGTTACATGGGGACTGGCATGGGAAGATGAGATCATATTCAAGAAATGCAGCTATGGATGAGTTGAATACCTTGTCTAGCTGTTCTTTTAGTGTATACTACCTCAAATTTGGAACTCTAAACCCAGTAGGAACTTTAATGGATAGTTTTATCTGTCTCGGCCTCTCATCCTCCCATAAATCCATTCTTAGCTCTTGTAAGATCTTTTCAAGGACCTTTGTTGGAGGTTCCTTGCCTTTTTTTTTATAGTGCCATTTGAAGAGCACATGCTTGTCTGGTGGTACCTTCATGTCCATACATAGGGGAGAACAGTCACTCTAGCATTGAGCTTGGTTAGTAGGTCTCATTGCAGCAGCAAGATGGGGCATTCAAGCATATATAAGAAACTTTGTTTTAGGTGTGATTTGCCCATTTGGCAGTCAAATGGGTTGGAGAAATGACTTTTTCAAGGTTTCTCCAGAGACCCTGGTCATCAGCATAACGTTTTCTCAAATAACTGGAAAAGTACAACGTTTAGGACTGAGTCAGTAACCCCAGTGCCAATCAGAAAATCCAGAAGTCTATTTCTCACCATCATGGTCACCCTGAGATCCATGTGGGATGTGGGAAATCAACAGGATCAGTAAGTTGAAAGGAAGCCCTGGGCCTCATCATTCTGTTCACCACTGGTGATTTTAGGCATTTGTTACACTGCCTGCTCCCTATCTTCTTCAAGAGTCTTATTTTAGTTGGGGCACTCTTTCTTCCAATGGCCCTCTTGTTTTCAGTAAATACATTGGTGGGGGTTCCACTGTGCAGTATCCTTTAAAGTTTGGATTCACAGGTGGGGGCTCCTTACATTTAATTGAGGTCTTCTTGGGTTATGGACTACAGGTTAGCTATGGGTTAGTGCTGCCACCAGCAGGAGTGTCTTGTTTCATTTTCTGTTGCCCCTTTTCTTCTTGGACATCATCCTTGCCATTAGAAACCTTACAGGCAATCTCTACCAGTTGAAACATTGGCACCCCTTTGTTTTCTGTAGTTTTTTTCTGAATGTCTGGAGTACTTTGGCTGACATAGGTCATACTAACCATTGTAAAATTTTCAGGGGCATCCAGGTCTATATCTGTGTCTTGCCTATATGCTTCAAAAATCCTTTCCAGAAACTCTGAGGTTTATGTTTTACCTTCCTTTTGAAGTTTATGTTTTACCTTCTGTACTTTATTTAGACTTCTTTCTTTTAAGACCCCTTTATAGAGCCTTGCTAAAATGCAGTTTAAGGAATGTTCAAGTTTAAGTCTGTCTCCTGCATTTATTTTCCAATGAGGATCAGCTGTGGGGATGGCCACAGCTGCATCAGCCCTTATAGGATTTTATGGGATCTATGCACGTAAGTGATTGGCTTTTTCTCTAGCCTTTTCTAAATCCATACAGTGAGGAAGGTATTTAATAAATGTTGTGCATCAGATCTAGTGACATTATGAGTAGCAAAAATTGATGAGAAATGATTTTCTATTCTCTTGGAATCACCCTTATAAGTGGGCACGCTGTTCTTCTAATTAAACCGATCCCATGTAGAAAAGAGAGAGTAGAATCAAATTAATGCTACTGGGTGTCCAGTGGATATGTCCGTATCTCCAATAGGAACTTGCCCTAGTGAGTATTGCCCCACCTGGATTTGGGTAGCCCCCTGACAAATTGAGTACTCTGATGGGTGTGAGAAAGATATGATTTTTTGTAATCCCAGCACTTTGGGAGGCTGAGGTGGGCGGATCACGACGTCAAGAGATCGAGACCATCCTGGCCAACATGGTGAAACCCCGTCTCTACTAAAAAAGAAAAACAAAAAAAAAAAAACAAAAAAATTACCTGGGTGTGGTGGCACGCACCTGTAGGCCCAGCTACTCAGGAGGCTGAGGCAGGAGAATTGCTTGAACCTGGGAGGTGGAGGTTGCAGTGAGCCGAGGTTGCGCCACTGCACTCCAACCTGGTGCCTGGTGATGGAGTGAGACTCTCTCTAAAAAAAAAAAAAAAAAAAAGATATGATTTTTACCTCCTGGACCTTGGGGACAGAGGGAGCTGAAACCTGGGACTGTGGCTCAGAAAGTAGTGGTGGGACAATGCCACTATAAGTGGGTACTCATTTTCATTAGAATTAAACAAAATAGGTTTTTATGTCTTTCTTTCCTATTGAACTTTAATCTGACAATTTGTTTTTCATACAGGCTTATTCTGATATAGCAACATAAAAGAGTGAACATACAGTAATCTCATTTTTCTTCCAAAGACAAACCTCAAAGACATATTAAGCAAATATCAAAAATATTATAGAAGCAACAGCTTTATGACCTTAAAATATCTAAATTTTGAAGACATTTTTATTTCATTTTCTCAATAATTTAAAAATTATTTATTTGCCAAATATTTTTAAAGTCACATGAATTTAAAAAGAGTTTGGGCATATTTATTTAATTTATCAGTATTTATTTATTTGTAATCCAATTTGGTACCATGTGAACACAACAGATAACATAATGCATATGTAAAATAAATAAGACAGTTGGATCCAACTTATTTTTCTGACAAAATTGGAGCATGTTCACATGGCTAAGATTTCTATGCCCCAGTAGGCAAAAAAAAATGCACTTTCCATGTCAGTTTTATTTTAAAAGACCTCTTTCATCTTTTTAAATTGTTTTAGACAAGTGACCTTGAATTAGTAATAACTTGAACAGTAAGTTTTATCTCAGTACTAGTAGAAAAGCCAACAGATTCAAAATAGGCAGGAAAAAACATAGGGAGATAGGCAGATAACTTTAGAAGACTACATGTTAATTCGTTAGTTATAGGTTTTTGAATAATAACTATTTGAGCTCTGAATTTTCTTTGATGTAATTAAGCCCTCAGTTTTAAAATGTGTGCTATAATGAACAATAATACGTAGCCGGCTGGAGTCCCAGAAAACCTGGCATTCCTTAATGATTGAGAAGCCCATTTTAGCCATTTCTCTCTAAATCTAAAGGACACTGTGGCCACACAATGTTGCAGAAAAATACTATCTTTTCTCTTCTCATGGATTCATACTGAAAGTTGCCCAGTTTCAGGGAATACAACCTAATGGGCTGCAGGTGGGGATAGAATTAGCATTTCCTATTGTTTCAAACTCTAAACATGATCAGTCAAAATATATTTATATTATCTCTGCTGCAGCTAGAACCAGATTTCAGAAACCAGAAACCAGCCCAAACCAGGAGAACTTTTGTGAGTGGAGATTCCCTGATCCTTCCCTAATATCAAGTTGTCCCTAAAACCAGGACCCTTACAGTGGAGGTCAAACTAGGACTTCCTTTCAAAAGTCCAGCCAGAGGGAAAGAGAAATAAGAATCCAGTCACTTGTATCGAAGTTACCCAAAAAGACATCTTCTAGAGCCAGAAACTATTCTCTGTTGCAAAAATATAAAGTATGCATCAAAGGTCAGTGATGTATTCTGGAGGATCCTGAGAAGATGTCTTTAATAGTAGTCCCAGGCAGCTGCTTGAATGTACCTGCAAGATTCTAGCAACAGCACAGGGCAATTGAACCACTAGCAAAGGTATGGACTTTAACTCCTGGCTGGATTGTCTTAGTGTTACTGGCCAAGTCCAGGTCCATTCTGCCTGCATGCAGTAAATCAATCACTGTGACATGGGTTTTACAAGAGAGAAAATATTTATTGTCAAGGGCACTGGGTGACGAGGCTGGAGAACAGCTCCCAAATCCACCTAGCTAAAGATGAGGCTTAGGGATATTTACAGGCTAGAGAAGTAGAGTAGTTTAAGGCATGGGAAAAGGTAATTGGTAATGGGCAAAATTGAAGTAACAGATTTGTTCTGCACAAGCATAGCTGGAGTTCATGGCATTTCACAGGACATATGTGCAGAAAATGGCAGCACAAGCTTGATCTGAGGGTAGAGCTTTTGGCTCTGTGCCATCAAAAGCTCAACTCTTAGGCATTTGCATGGGGCCAATTGAAGTGTCGGTGGTCTCAACCAGTTTGAACTGGATAGGCACTGTCCAGGTTTCTGAAAAGCAAGTGAAGTGACCATTATCATAATGACCTACATATTATCTATAATACAGCCAGTGAAGATTAAGTTTGTGTTCAGTGGTAAGGCCTTCAGCTACTGTGGCCTTCAGCTTCATGGAAAAAAGGAAAAAATAATAACAAAAAGCAAATGACCAAAAGTAAGCAGTGCAGGCAGACCTGATCAATTAACCCTTTGGTTTCATTACCAGAGGCAGCTTAGAAGTGAAGAGATCCACATTGTACTGAAGATGCAGTTATTCCTACTGGTTGGCTAGGAGTAAATTACTTCTACTCTCTGTGCCTCAGTTTCTTCAACCAAGAAAAGCTTATGTTACACTAATTTCTTAGTTGAAACATTTTGAAATTCTATAAATAACAGTACAATTCAGCAAATCCTTAGAAGTGTGTGTATCTGATTAAATTTTGCAGTTTTGTAAATTAAAAATTATTAGATGTAAACCTAAAACAGAGCTCTCTCTGACCCTTACAGACTAAGATCAGCTCATGATTTAAAAAACAAAACAAAACAAAACAAATCGAAAAAAACCAAAGCTGCTTACATTTACTGCAGAGAATCTTTAAATTCTTTTCCATGATCTTTCTGCTTTACAAACATATTCTAGTTAATGTTTCCCAGTATGGGCTATACATCATACTTGGAATCATACCCAGTGAGAACATTTCGGCTCTCTTTATATGAGACCTACCCCATGAATTTTGCTGCTTTGTTTTTTACCCACTGACAACCCTAAATAAAGTCTATCTTACTCTTCCCTTCTTGGCTGCAAGTGTAGTTTACATAAGTCATAGAATCTGTGTAAGGGAAAAAAGTTTTAAGGTTGCTCGGTCCAAATGTCTAAATATTGCTCATGATCTGTTGGTTTCTTCAAAAATTCTTAACTTGTTTAAAGTTTGAAATATTTCAACTCATTCTAATTTCCAAATTAAATGTTTTAAAATGGAATATGTGACAAATTAGGATTCAACTTCTTCTAGTCTCTCCATCTTCTCCACCACTCATCCCATGAACCTGATGCTTGATAGTGAATCGATAATTCACAATGCATTTTCTTTACCCTGTAAATGGGATGATGAGTCCTTTTGTTAAAAAAAAAAAACAAACACTTTGAACCTTATCGCTTTCTTGTCCTTTCACCCTAGCTTTATTTTATATTTTATACTATGTATTTGTATAATTAGGGTGATACTCCCAGTCTCTGTTATTATACTCTAAGCTCCAGGAGGTCAGGTAATGTGTCTGTGTTGTTCCTCAACTATGCTCATCATACTTAATACTCCCTGGGAACAGCGCCATGTGCCTATGTGTTTGTAGCATTAGTTGTGTTTGTTAAAAGGGTGAAAATGTTAATTAAAATTTTTCAGTTTTCAAAATTCAGCAGAATAATTATTTATATAGTACAATCTTTGATTTGTTTTTCCCTACCCCTATCAAAATGATTAACTCCCTCCTGTGTACAATGGGGATATTAGTTTCAAGCGTATTTAGTATATTTTGTGTGCATGGAAAACATTGGTTTAGGAAAGTGTTCTGTCTAACAATTTTTATTTATTTTGCCATCTCCAATGTCTGCATACAGTCATTCATTCAGGAAATATTTCCTAAGCAGCTAAATATGAACCAAGTAAGTATAATCGGAAAATAGTTTACACATCATTATAAACCAATATTTAGCTCTGTTTCTGACTTATAGACAATGTAACTATGGTGTGCCAGAGAAAGAGTGAACCCACTACTCTGGGCTAGCATATTTCTGTACATAAAGCTGAATAATTGAGAAGGTAAATAATCACTCATGAAAGGATGAGACTTTTGCAAAACTTAAGAGGCTTATGGTCCTTTTCATTAAAAATAAGCTAAATGGCTCAGGATTTTTGTATCTGAAAAAAAAAAAAACAAAAAAACAGGGTTTAAATTTTCCTCTTTATGTGTTTGAACTATGATCCAATACAGATATATTCCTCATAAAAAATCTGGAAAATGAAAACATTTTAGTGACTTCATTAACTACTTGTAACTACTCTTTTCTGAGATATCTCACATAAACATATTAGTAAAGAGTTTGAGTCTTGTTCTAAAGAAAAAAATATGTATTCTAACCCAACTTATTCTAAAACATACTGATGTATACTTGATTCATAGCATAACTATTAAAGCAGAATCATCCTTTTACAATAAATTATATGCAACACACCTTTTAGTAAGCAATGTTATAAGTATGACACAATTTGGTCTTTTTTCCTCTGGCTGATTTCTAGCTATTTTATTTTTAAAATCATATTTTGTTTGAATATAATATTTCTGATGGTTTTATTTGTATTTATCCTTCTAAGGGGTCTCTGAGCTTCTTGGTATTGTGGTTTGATATCTTTCAATAATAATGGAAAATTAGTACAGGTTATTTTTTTCAAATACATTTCTCTTCCTCATTTTCTCTCTCTTCTTTGGGAAACACACACATTTAAATATACACCTATATGTAAAAATTATTGTTCCACAGATCTCTGATACTTTGTTCCATGTTTTCACTATTGACTTGTTTTTCAGGTTTATAATTCTTTCCTCTGCTATGTCCAATCTACTGATCAGCCTATCAGAAAGCAAAACAAAAAACTCTCTATTTCCTTGTATTTTCATTTCTGGTGTTTCCGTTTTTTGTTTACACATTTGTATCTCTGCTAAAATTCCCCCCATTTGTCCACATGTTTTCCATGTCTCCACTATATCATATCTTATATACTTATCATAATAATAATTATTTTTGAGACAGAGTTTCGCTTTTGTTGCCCAGGCTGGAGTGCAATGGCACGATCTTGGCTCACTGCAACCTCTGCCTCCTGGGTTTGAGCAATTCTCCTGCCTCAGCCTCTCAAGTAGCTTGGATTACAGGCATGTGCCACCAAACTCGGCTTTTTGTATTTTCAGTAGAGACGGGGTTTCTCCATGTTGGTCAGGCTAGTTTTGAATTCCCAACCTCAGGTGATCCTCCTGCGTCGGCCTCCCAGAGTGCTGGGATTAAAGGCATGAGCCACTGTGCCTGGCTTTTAAATATTTTAATTTCTCTGCGTGTTAGAATATCAATACCTGGGCCATCTCCTTCTGATTCTACTGACTTATTCCTTTCTTGATGGTGACATATTTTCTTGGATTACTTTTGTATGTGTCTTGAAGTATTTATTAAATTGCTAAATATCATATGTTTAAAAAAAGCAGTAGAGATTGAGGAAATAATATTTATGCTCAGAAAAACAAAACAAAAACACTTCTTTTTCTATGAGACAATAGTGTGTGGCCTGCATGGGGAGCTAAGACAAATTTAATGTGCAGTTAAGGTGAACTTGGGCTTTGTTGTTGATTCAGCTATATTCAGTTCATCAGAGCCTTCTATTTGACAGTTTCTCTCATAAAGGCTTGGCGTCTGAGTGAGTAAAGGGTGTGTTTTATTTCTCTAGCCCTACCCTCACACTCCAGTCTCCCATTCACCGGTGCCTTAGGGAAGTCTCAGCTCTTCTTTTGTCTCCCAGAGGCAGATGGGCGCTGCCTCATCCAGTGTGGTATGCTTGCAAGCATCCCATAATTCTCCTTCTGCATCCTAAGACTACAGCTGGCTTGCAGCATCTGGACATCAGAGGCATTCCCACACAGCTCTTTTTTCCCCTCTCCACTCTCAAGGTATCTGCTGCCTGAAACTTGATGTAAGGCCAAACAGTAGCTGGTTTCTCTCTGTTCTCTCATTCTTCACTCAGACTATGGAAGCCCTAGAGTCTTAGTCATTTTGGACTGCCCTAACAAAGTACCACAGACTGGATGGCTTATAAACAACAGAAAGTAATTTCTCACAATTCCAGAGGCTCAAGTTCAAAATCAAGGTGCCAGCATGATTGTTTCTGTTAATGGCCTCCTTCTAGGTTGCAAACTGCTGATTTCTCGTTGTGTTCTGACATGGCAGAAAGACTGCTCGCTATTTCTCTGACCTCTTCTTATAAGCACACTCACGGCATGTATGAGGGCTCCACCCTTATGAACTAAATCACCTCCCCAAAACTCCACCTCCTAATATCATCACACTGGGGTTAGGATTTCAACATATATATCTGGGAAGACAAGAAACTTCAGTCCATAATATCCCATCTGTATCAGAAGGGCTTCTGTCAGATCTCCTGCTGCTCCCCAAGAAGCAGATGACCACTGCCTCCTCCTCGGTAGAAGGCCCCATGCATAGAAGAGTTTTTTCTCTGGATCTCCTGCTGGGCACCTGTGCCTCAGGGTGATCTTTTTAAGCTCTCCTTTCCTAAATCCAATCTTTCTCATGAGTACTAGATGAAAGCTCAGGAAAAAGAGTCAATGGATGGGTACAAGGATTCCTTTTGCCTGGAACTCCTAGAACTTCTAAACTCCCTTGACAGCCCACATTCAGGCTTTAAAAATTCGTGATAATTTCAGCAGTTTTCTTCTTGCCGGTGTCTATGGCATCTGTCTCCTCTTCCTGCTTCTCTGCCAAAGATGGAAGCAGCTGTGCAGCCTGCTCGTCTCTCTCAGTAGCGTCTCATCCTCTCTTGGATTTTAGGCTACTCTGACCATGGCTCTCTGATGAGTGTGAAATAGCTATACCTTTTTAGATGATCCACTTGTTTTCATAATTAGGCTGGGAGTTCTCTTTCCTTGCTACATTTTATATCCTAAATAGAAGCAGAAATCTATGGAATTTTTGAGATAAAACATTTGCTCATTATTTTTCATTTATTATCTTGAATATAACTTTATACAGCAAAAAGTTCTGTCTCACATGGATTTCTCCCCAAGGATTTGGTTCTCCATATTTTATTATGGCATATCCCATCTAATTCTAAAAGGTTTAGATAGCTTCTCTTTGTAAGTAGCAAAAATTTAAATCATGCTTATTAGGCTGGAATCACAACAGTTTAAACCAAGTTAGATGACTCATTGAAAGCTGAAACTTTTTTTTTCTCATAAGTTTTTTGGGAACAGGTGGTATTTGGTTACATGAGTAAGTTCTTTCACGGTGATTTGTGAGATCTTGGTTCACCCATCACCCGAGCAGTATACACTGAAGCCCATTTGTAACCTCTTATCCCTCACCTCACTCCCACCTTTTCCCTCCAGAGTCCCCAAAATCCATTGTATCATTCTTATGTCTTTGCATCTTCATAGCTTAGCTCCCACTTACAAGTAAGAATATATAATGTTTGGTTTTCCATTCCTGAGTTGCTTCACTTAGGATAGTATCCAATCCCATCCAGGTTGCTGTGACTGCTATTAATGCATTCATTTTTAGGGCTGAGCAATATTCCATCATATATATACACATACATATATATACACACACATACATATATATGTGTACATATATGTATGTATATGTATAACCAGCACAAATACCCATCAATCAATGAGTGGATAAAGAAACTGTGATTATATATATACATACATATACACACACGCATACATATATATATGTGTGTATATATGTACACACATACAGACATATATATGTGCATATACATGTATGTATATGTATAATCAGTCCAAATTCCCATCATTCAAAGAGTGGATAAAGAAATTGATTATACAATACATACATACACACACACACACACACATATGTGTGTGTATATATGTACACACATACATACATATATATGTGTGTATATATGTACACACATACATACATATATACACATATATATGTATGTATATGTGTGCATATATATATACACACACACACACATATATATGTATATATAAAATCACAATTTCTTTATCCACTCATTGATTGATGGATATTTGGGCTGGTTCCATATTTTTGCAATTGTGAATTGTGCTGCCATAACCTGTGTGCAAGTATCTTTTATGTATACAAATGGCCAACAAACATATGAAAAAGTGCTCAACATCAGTAATAATCAGGAAAATGCAAATCAAAATAACAATGCAATACTACCCACAAGAATGACCATAATTAAAAAATCAAAAAAATAATAGATGTTGACATGGATGTGGTGAAAAGGAAACACTTCTACACTGCTGGTGGGAATGTGAACTAGTACAACCACTATGGAAAACAGTGTGGAGATTCCTTAAAGAACTAAAAGTAGAACTACTTTTTGATCCAACAATCCCACTACTGGGTATCTACCCAGAGGAAGGCTGAAACTTTTGATTTTGACCTCCATTTTAAAGCCATACAAACATCTATATTGTCTCTTTTCCATATATCGTTCACTCTTTCTGAATTTTTATTTTCCTCTTAATTCCCACTTGCCTCTCTTCCCATCTAGACTAATTATGCTTTTTCTCTTATTGGTAGCTCCATCAGAAATTAAAATTCTCTCACATCTAGCAAGTTTTTTGTGGATTATGCTAAGCCCGACAATCTTGAATGATTTTTCTCTCTAATATATTTGTACCTAAGTGATAACAGAATAAAAGAGTAAATATAGAAGTTAAATTACACTTTGTTTTTTTGCTTTGTCTTTTTTTTTGTTTTTTTTTTTTGTTTTTTTGAGATTGGGTCTCACTCTGTTGACCAGGCTGGACTGCAGTGTGCGATCTCAGCTCACCGCAACCTCCGCCTCCTGGGTTCAAGCGATTATCCTGTCTCAGCCTCCTGAGTGGCTGGGATTACAGGCATGCGCCACCATGCCTGGATAATTTTGTATTTTTAGTAAAGATGAGGTTTCTCCATGTTGGTCAGGCTGGTCTCGAACTCCCAACCTCAGGTGATCCACCCGCCTCACCTCCCAAAGTGCTAGGATTACAGACATGAGCCACCTTGCCCAGCCTTGTCTTTGTTTTGATAGTTAAATTGAACTTAATTTGATAAGAAATATGATTAGAACATCTAATAGAACAGAAATGAAAATTCAACAAACATGCAAAGAGGTGATTCACTTTAAAAAGACATAATAAAACGGCTTCCAGCATGAGAAGGGTAAAGCAATGCTATTCTGACTTGACTCATTCTTTAACTTATTACTTCAACAAATAGAAAGAGAGTTTGTTGTTTGAGAACCTCTTAATAGTCTGAATTTTATTCAAGGTACTTCAGACATAGTAGTAAACACATCAGTTTTTTTGCCACCATCGAATTTATGGACTAAGGCTTGGATCTACCAATAGCTCCAGAAGTCATGCAAGTATTGTTGTTGATTTTATGAGTGTATAGGCATACACAGATACATAAGTTCAGTATAAATATTCTAAAAAAAGAAGCATAAGAAGAAAGGATGGAATTTTATAATTTGTAATAATAAATACACCACTCCTGTTTAAAAATTAAATGCAAGACCAAACAAATGGAAAGATATTGACCTTTTCTAGCCATCAGAAGGTACAAGTTAAAATATGATAAAATATTAATCTAGTAAAAAGAAAAGAAAAACCCTCAACAGAATAACACAGTCTTAGGAAAAGTAATGCAATTTTATATATTTTTAGCATATAAAATGCAGTAAGCAATTTGGAAAATAATTTAGCAATATATTTACAAACCTGTCTACAAAGTATTTATACTTTTACTTAACACTCTTATTTGTAATGTATAACAGAATAATTTAGGAAAAATTAATGATTTTTTAAATTAAAACATTAATACTACTATAGCCTCTAATAAAACATAGTACTACTATAGAATATTTTTCAATATAT
This sequence comes from Cacajao melanocephalus, assembly GCA_963573385.1. Lineage (NCBI taxonomy): Eukaryota > Metazoa > Chordata > Mammalia > Primates > Pitheciidae > Cacajao > Cacajao melanocephalus. The sequence goes on from CAUYLG010070929.1 coordinate 20,188, forward strand.
AAAAATGTTTAAATTATTTTTGTTTCACTCTTATACTCTGCTAGTAATCCCTTTTACAAAGGTCAAAACCTTAGAATACTTTATCTATCTGTAATCTTAGACATTAGAATTAAACGCTTAGCCATAACTTTTTCCAAACAGTTGTAAACTCTTGCATTTTTCATTTCCTTTTAGAAAGGCATCTAAAGAACCTTTGAGTTTCCTCCTACAAAATGAGGCAATGAAAATATTTTCTTTAAAAAAAAAACTATAATGAGTAGAGATTTGAATTGAATACGACATTTTTAAAAATTAAGAAGGAAAGTCTTAAATGGTTGAACAGAGTTCCAACACAGTGAACTCTAACCCAAAGTTTCAAGAGTGAACCTCTGACAAGGCTCCAACAGAGTGAATTCTAACCCAAATGATTTTTTAGAAATTTTTATTATTAGGTTTGATTATTACATTTAACGACCAAAAACTAAAGAAAATAATAGAACTCAATCTCATTCTCCCACCCAGAAACAAAATCCATTCTAACATTAGCATTGATTTTATCTAAGAATGGATGATATAAAATGGGATGAAAACTCTCTTTTTTTCCTATTCACATTTTATGGCTTTTGTTTATTTATCTAAAATAATACAAATAAAGAAAGCTGATTCTACCATTTGCTAATAAGCTACTTCTACAAAATTCTACTTCACATGCAGTGTGAAGTCTCTACAGCATTTCCAGTATTTAAAAAGATTGAAGTAGTTACTTGTTTTTATGGGATTTGAAAGTCATAGATCTTATGCTCACCGCAATGCTTAATAACAATCAGCTTTTGTGGACTAAGTGATTTTGAAATGGGAGAAAGAAGATATGAGAGAAATATAACTCTGTCAAATCTTTATATTGCTTAAATACATCGAACTCTGTAACCAATTCAGAAAATAAGTGATATATATATATATATATATATATATATATATTTCTGTACAAAACTTCAGTTCTGCTTTTATGGTTTTGGTATAATTTAATAGAAAGTCACAAAGATTATGAAATAAATAGGGTGGAAAATTGATGTGAATCCAGTAAGTGCTTGATGTTTGCTTTGTTTTATTTTTAATGTGTGGGTGTATGTTTTGTAGAAATTCTCTGCTACTTAATGGGTAACATGCTTCTCTGTCTTTCTAAATATATTGCTAGCATTGATTAAATAACATTCAGGTTAATTCACTAATGCAGGAAGCAAAAGCCTACTGTTTAAAAAATCTAAATCTGCTTTCTCTCCCACTTAAATTTCTCCCTGAACGAGGAGGATGTATTATATGTGTAGTTTCTGTAAAGAATTGTTTTCCATTTTGAACACCACTCTAATAAGCACTTAAAATAATTTTACCATAGAATAAAAATTATATTGATTTTTATCAAATTTCTATGGATTATTAGTAATATTTTAACATTTTTTGACATTTCACAAATTTTTAAAAAACCCATAAATATACATATTGTTAAAGGATACAATGCTATCCACATTAGAATAGGATGTTGTGCTAAAAAAAATTAATTACTAAATTTAAAAGGCTCAGCACTCAGCATAAAAGGCACTCAGTAAATATCACATGTTAATCTTTATTCCTGGGCATTATAGAGATTTAGAAAGTCACTTAGAAAATAAAACATGAAATAAAACAGGAAAATAAAAAATGAAATGATGACATAATATAATAGAAATTAACCTTAGATTTTATTCCATTCAATTTTATGACAATTTCTTAATAGGAATTTGGTTAATTGTTACGTTAATGTATAGATTTCCTAAGAGATGAGTAAATACCATTAGTGTGTTTGTTATGTTTATTAAGAATTATTCTATTCTGGAATAAACTGTGTAAAGCAGGATTTATTTTTTTCCTTAAATATTTGGTATGAATCTGTAGTTAAACTTTCAAGTTCCTGTATTTATATATATAGGTATGTGTTTTTGTTTGTGCATTGTGTTTGAAATATTAATTAAATCTATTTAAAGCACAATGAGCTATTCCTATTTCTTCTTTATTATATTTAAATAAGCTATATATTTCTAGGCATTTCTTCCATTCATACACATTTTAGATTGAAACTGCCATTTCCATATCTGGGAGTTAGACAATGTATACATCATAAAAGTTTTTAAAGAATGATTATTAATTTAGTTCGTATAAAGAAGCTGAATTTAGTAAAGATTCAGAAAAATAGCGCCCACTCTTATCAATTGAATAATAAAGATAATGACCTTGTAGCCCTCTTATTAACAAAACTATATATTTATCACTGAATAACATGATACAAATATTACATCAAATTTAGGTGTACTAGAAAGCATATATTTTATGGAAATCATTTCTCACACACTATCTCATTTAATCGCCTCAGATTCTTTAAAAATTAACTGTTTTAGAGACGAAAAGACCCTTATTCAAAATCACACAAGCAGTATTCAGCTCATGTCAGAACCCTTATCTGTTTATTACGTGTCCACTATCTTTCCACTCGCCATACCCAGTTTCTATCTCTGCACTATCCAAATGGTGTGCTTAATCTGAAGAGCTAGATAATATGTGACCGCTAAGAACATTGTACAAATAGGGGGCTTGGCTTTCCTCACTAAGAAGTCAGAAAAACAGTCCTGGAGATGGAGGGGTTCAGTAGCAAGGGATACATTTGAAGGAGTATGAATGAGTCCATTGTTTGAATGGTATGCCTTACACCATTCTATATTATGCTACACATAATGGTTACCACACCTAGAGCATAGTATTTGCTCCCATTTTTGTCTACTTCCATACAACAGGCATAGTTCAATGGTAGAAAGAGCAATGGTTTGGGTATGGAAAGACTAAAATTCTGTTCTTTGCCTCCATGTTTTGTTTTGTTGGAGTGACCTGGACAAACTCTGAGTTTCCAGCTCTTCAATTTTGAATTTAGGAAGTTGAACAAGATGGCTTCTAATGCCCTTTTAAGATCACAATTATATGTGACCTGAAGACATCACCAAACCCTCCTATATATCTATTTTTTATCATTGAAAGTAATCATATTATCGTAATATGCCAACTAACAGATTGCATCAGTTGCCAAAGGAGAAAAAGCATTTGCAAGAAGATGAGAAGCCACTATATCTTTAAAAGCATAATAGAATATCAACTCTTTTTCTGATATTTAAAAGCAGAGATCACATTCTCTAAAATAATGCTGACAAAGCAGAGAAAGGAAACTTTCAAAAATTAAAACAAAAAACGTCACCTTGGCTCTTAACGTCTCCCTGCTGTGAGGGAGTTTTAGCAAATCTTGAAAGCATCAAGCTAGACTGAATATTTAGTCATTATTTGGAACACAATTACATTTAAGTACAAGAGAAATTTAATTTTATGTGTTAAAAATGTTTTAATGTGTAAATGTATGAATGACTGAAAAGCTGTCCAGTGATGGGATCATAACAAAAGTAATTAAGGTATTTTATCTTAGAAATATTTGGGAGAAAAATATCTTAGTGCTAAAGCCTCTTCACTGACTATCATAGGAATTAAATGAATAAACATTAATAGTAAAAATATGTCAAATTTTTCATTTCTGAAAACAAAGAAAATTATCTTGATCAAAGAGCAGAGATAAAAATTCATAAATTTTCTTCACGATCAGTGAACTTAACTGATAAATTTTAATATTTCAGCAATATTTTCCTTTTAACTCTAAAATCTTCATCTTGACTCATTTTTCTCTTGTTTTCTGCATTATGATGTAGTTTCTATTTAACTTAGTGAAACTTCACCAGAAAAAATTTCAGTCCTGTTTAATTTTTAAAGCAGTTATTTCATACAGATTCTTACAGCCATTTATTGATTGATATGTCTTGTTTTCTTTGTGTGTTATAGTTTTGATAATAAATATTTTAGTTGAAAGCTGGGAAAGGTTATAAAAGATACTTCTTATCACATATTTAATTATAAATATTGGAGTGAAACAATTTTAAAAAGACTGTCAGTTTTATATAAATAACCAAACACATTAAATAATGTTGAAATAAAAGAAATAATCTAATTTAATTCAGGAATAAGTGAAGTTATGTTATATTTAGCCTAGTGACTTTACTAGTGGAGTATCAGAACTTAAGACTTTTGGGCATCATACAGGAACCAATGAATCAGAGCCTCTGCGGTTGTGGTTTGTATATCATGATTTTTATCAAAGATTAAATAAAATTTAATACATTGACTATAGATGTCTTATTCCACTGTTCAAAAATGAAACTAAGCTATATTTAAAATTATAATTTTTAAAATATGGTGACAATGTTTATTATATATGCGATACAGCAACTATATATACATAGCATTATATACAATTACATATATTATGTGGATATAACATTACATGCATAATGTTATAAATGAAATACAAAAATATAATGAATTGAGAATCCTGTAGAAATTGGTATGCAATTTTAAATGGTAATATTTTAAAATATATTGGAAACTAATTGAATAGGTTTTATATAACCTAGTATAAAAGCACTTAAGATTACTCTGGAAGATGCTTTTGCTAAAAGCAAGATTATTTTATTTAAAACAAAAATATGTGATATATAATTACAACAATAATAAATAGATGGTAACTATAAGAAGAAAATTATTTTAAAAGATTTTTTAAAGTTGTGCAAAAAAATGAAGTGGCACATACTTAATTCATCACATCACAACAAACACAACTAAACAGAGGAAAATAGAAAATATTAAGATAATATTGATGAATCTTACTATTTTAATTTTTAAAATAATCTGTATTTCAAAACTTTCCTCGGACACATTTAAAATAAAAAAACCTAAATAAAGAAAACAGATGGTGGGGTATTTTTAATAAGGTACTCTTAAAATGACTAATCAGAAGGTGAAAACACAACTGGAATTATTAACAAAGCCTCTAATAGGCCATTTACTAAAATAAATAGAAATGGCAAGTGGGCATAGGCATAAATATTCAAACTCACTAGCAATCAAAAAATGTAATTTGAGCATGAATGCAAACCAATTTTTTGCCTATTGAATTTGAAAAGAATTTCTAAAATCTAATTCACTAGGTAGAAGGTGAGGAAAATGAGCACATTCAATCACGGCTGACAGGCATGTTAATTACTAGAAACTTACTTTAGTTCAATTTAGAAATATTTATCAGAGACTCTGAAAATGTTCATGCCATTTTACTTAGGAAAAATTACCCTAAGGAACTAATAAAAAATATGTGCAACAATATGGTGTAATAGGAAATGGTATATAATACAAAAAAAAATAGAATGAAATTTCTAAATGTTTACCAAGAAGAGAGGTTAAATGATTTATAAGTACAGATATAGAATTCCAGTACAAAATAAAATTGAATTTTCATAGATATAAACAAAATGAGAAATGCAGAGGTAAAAGTAAAAAAAAAACCCTATTGATTAATACACATTTTAATTATCTAATCCTGTCTACCATAATGAAAAAAGTAATTTTTTTCATCTTGTGTCATTAAGAAAATAAAGTAGTTGACTTGAATATTTTCTATATACTAAAAGCTAATTTCTATTAAACCATAGTAATATATTCTATTGTAATAAGTAACACTGTCTGCTAATTTGCTCCCTGTGGCAGCCCTCTAAAATCATGCTTTTTACCTCTGCTGATAAATGAAGAAATTGCCATTCATGAAACTGAGATTAAAAACTAAGTAGATTGTTTCCTATACATGACTGTATCCATGAGCAAAAGGACTATCTGTTGCACTAAAAAAAGAATTTATCTAAACAGACAAAACAAGCAAACATTCTTTAAAAGAATGAATCATCAATCATAGACTTTGACCACATGTTAGCTAACTATGCCTCAATAAATTCCAAGGAATTAACACTAAAAGACTACATTCTAAGCTGATAGTAAAATTAAAATATCATATATAAAGAAGTGTCTTTTACAATTCTATATATTTGGAAAGTAAACAATGATCTAAATTACACTTAAATAATTGAGAATAAACAATAAATATCTTAAAATTTAAAAATATTCATCATGAATGAAAATTATGTAAACACACATATATTTAAATTTGTAAGATACATACATTAAAACAGTATTTAGAGAAAATGGAATACATTTTCAAGAAATGTGAAGGATTTATTGCAAACTAGATGAGAATTTAAATCTAGCAAGAAAAAATTTTAATAAAATTCAGAATTACAGAACACATTAACAGAAACAAAGAGTATAAATTTATGACAGGAAAAATCAAAATAGAAAAAATTAACTATGAACGTTTCATATTAGTAGGACTGACTCTAGCATAAAAGATAAAATTTAAAAATGAAAGAAAAGAGAAAGAAGACAGGTTGTACCATTAAAAGGCATACTGATGATGAATATTATGGTGATTATACTCTATAATGCTATATAATGCCTATATATACTATATGTATAGTTTTAAAAAATGCCCAAATTGACACTGTAAACTTATATTGGCTTCTAAATTTGCCTATAAGTTTTAAAGACAGATTAGTGGTAATAACAGCCTTCCTAAAGTTTTGGACAATGATGATTCCATAGGTGAATTTATTTCAATTTATTCTAAAAAAAAAAATAACACACCAAACAGTATCCAATTGATTAAAAAAAATTAATATAACCTTACCTTCGAAATTAGATGAGGATAGTATAAAAAAGAAAATGAACTCTCATTCATTGCCGGTGGAAATGCAAAATTGTATAGACACCTTGGAAGACAGTTTATAAAACAAAGCAGAATTTTACCATACTGTTACTGAAACATCAGGGGTTTGGTCTAGGTCCTGCTGCCCACTGCACAGAAAGCCAATTACTGAGACAAGGAGTACTGCCAAGGAAGAAGTCTTATTTGGGTGCTGCAGCTGAGGAGATGGGAGTTTCAAATCCATCTCCTGGAACAAATAAAATTAGTGGTTTTTGCAACAGAGAACAAATGTAACCAGGTGTGGGAAAACAGGAATTAGGGACCTGTAAGTAAAAGGAGTTGGTCAACAGGAAACAGGTGGTTGGTTAGACAATAATGAAGAGTGAGGGGTCTGGCTCCTCACTGTTCAAATGCAGTGATCTAGTGAGTTTCTGTTCCTTGTTACTTTCTAGGAGGGCTTGACAGTTGGTTTCCTGAGAAAGGAACTCAGATAAGAATAATGTAACTTTCTCAAGTTTTAAGACTGGGAGGATCAATTTCTGTGTTTTTTCAAAGAAATCATAAACATCAGCTCTGTAGGTTAACTGGGTCTGTTTCAATATGATCCAGCAATTGCATACCTTAGTACTTATGTAAGTGATTTAAAAACATGCATCCACACAGACCCTGAACATGGATGTTTATATCACCTTTTTTCATAATTCCTAAAACTTAAAAGTAACCAAGGTGTCCTTCAGTATGTGAACAGATAAATATACTTTGGAACTCCAGACAAAGGAATATTATTCAGCAATAAAAAGAAATGAGCTATCAATTTTCAGTGTTGCCATTACTTTTGACCGTCTTGCTATTACTTTTGCACCAGCCTAATAATAGGTGGAACACAGAGGATTTTTAGGGCAGTGAAAACACTCTGTGTGATACTTTAAGAATGGATATGTTTTATTATACATTTGTCCATACTCATAGAATGCATAACACCATAAGTGAACCCTAATGTAAACTATGAACTTTGGGTGATAATAATATGTCATTGTAGGCTTATTGATTGTAAGAAATGTACCACTCTGGCTAGGATATTTATAAAGGCAGATGTGCACATGTCTGGGCAGAGGTTATTTGAGAACTCTGTGTTTTCCATTAAATTCATTGTGAAACTAAAACTGCTCTAAAACATAAAATGAAAGTTACATTTAATTTATCTACAAAAATATAAAGACCTTAATGTAATCATTGAATATCATATGAAAGAAAATGTTCTAGGCTCTGGGTATAGAGTACAGAACTTAAAAATGTCAAATTATGGTTAGCATGGACCTTGCAATCTAATGAGAGAAAACAGATAATAAAACAATCATTATGTATGTATCTGTAGGAATTAAAATTTTATATAGAAAAATACATCAAAATAAGCATACAGAGGTTTTTCTGTTTTTTCGTGAGATGATAAGAAAAGGGCTGTCCGATTAGATGATGAAGTCAGTGCCATTAGTGCCACATACTAATCCTCATTCTAGTAAATAAATACAAAGGAGAAAAATGATAAATATAGGCTATGGCCTGCAATAAGGGCTGTAGTTCATCCTACTAACCCTGGTCTTGTATGTCTTCCCAGAAGATTTGACCAACCATGTAACTTCACTCCTTCTAGACGTACTTTGATGTGAGTAGGAAGTATTAAAGAGCAGTGTAAAGAGTGGACTGTACCGGATACTGTCAGAGACTTCCTAAGATTCCTTTTTTTAATTGGTGCATACATTCCCCAGCTGCTGTCAGTGTTGTATATTAACAAGTCATAGCTTCCCGCTTTTCTAGAAAAATGTTCTTGGACAAACAAGTCCTAGTTTGGAAAGCAATCCTTATCCCCCTCCCCCGCAAAATTTTGCCATTGGCTAAGTGTGATGAAGAGATTTAATCTTGAAGGTGGGATTAAATCTGTGGAGTAATTTGTGGGACAGAGCTTTCTGGTGTGAAGTGGTTACTGTGTCAATTTGGGACAGATCTGAAGGGTTTAGCTCCATAAAGAATTGGCTTGAGGGTTATTGAATTCACAGTGTAGGTCACCTTTCCTCTGTCTGCCCAAACCTGAATCTCCCACTTTCATAGAAGGCTGTTTCCTGAGAGTATACCTGATAAATATTCTTCAACCTTCTAGCTTCAAGTCTGCTTCCAAAAAACCAAAACACTCTGAGATCAAACTGAAGTTATCTCAGGCTTATATCATATACACACCCCCCCACACCCCCCCACCCACCATATATATATACCATATATATACATCATATATATATATACACACCATATGTGTATACACCATATATATATATATGGGGTGTGTGTGTGTGTATATATATGTGTGCGTGTTTGTGTGTGTGTGTGTGTGTGTGTGTGTGTGTATATATATATATAGGCTTTTGCCTTGCTTTTCTGGTTTCCTTCACTTCCCTGTTTCTGAAGTAAACCCCCAATAAATAACACAAACAAGGTTGCCTTGGCTGCCACTTCTAAGGAACTGGCACAAAAGAGATGATATTTGAGTAATGATGTGAATAAAGAAAAAATTTAAAAAATAATTTTGTGTGCATAGAGTATATCAGACAGAAAACCAATGACAATAAACAGGTAGCAGAACTTGTGCTTCAAAGAACAGGCAGAAGGACAGTGTGGCCAGCACAGAGTCAGTAACGTGGGAAATGGGGGGTGGTGAAAAAATGGCCTTTCAGGTCTTTGGGAATGATATGGGGAATGATACCGGGAAAATTTGGAAGATGTAGAGGTACTGTACTGGTTTATGTTTTATATTTTAGAAAGACCATCCTGGGTGTTCTAGGCTACTAGATTACAGGAGGTCAAAAGGTAGAATACAAAACTCTATCTGTGTGTGTGGATGTGTGTGTCTGTAAATTCCTCAGTGTATTAAAAAATCATCCTTCTCATCTAGGATTATCTTCTGAATGTAAGGATGGTCATTCAACATCAGGAAATCTATGAATCTAATTTATAATATTTAGAAAAGTCGAAGAAGAAAAAATATTGTTTATCTCTTTAGATCCAAAAAGCATGACAAAATACATAAGGTGTTTATGATAATAATTTTAGCTTGCCAATAATATAAGATGAAATACCAAATTTAATTTGTGTTACATTTTTAATATATGTAACAAATATTATATTAAGTGTAATAAATCGGGTTATTTTAAGCTATCTGGTAACCAAATATCCCCAAATTTCAAGAGCCTAATAAATTAAAAGTCTGTTTCTTGCTCATATCACACAATAATGCAAGTTACGCAGTTCTCTTGAGTGATTATTTTAGTGCTTAGATCCTAACAGAGATCCAGATTTTCTCACCTTGTGATTCCAGGACCCTGACTGGAAACACTTTCTCAGAGTCTTTCTCTCAGATTACTTACATATAGACATTCAGTAGAGAAGACAGAGTAGAAGATTGCAGGGAGCATTTTATAGTTAGTCCAGGAAGTGATAAATATATTACCTTGGCCACAACCTCTGGACACAAGGCCCTATTATAAGGTAGGCTAGGTGAATAATATGATCTATAATATAATTCTTGGGTGCCTAAGAAAAGTAAATAGATTCATGAGCCTCTAACTAGTTTAGTCAAAAGACCCAAACTACAGCCGGTTTGACGGAAGTGAGGGTCGCCCTGGGGACTCCTGAACTTGAGACTGGTGTCTGAAGTGAGGGCCCATTCGTGGAGGACTATTGCCCCTTCACCTGTGTAACTTGGCTTAACAATACATAATTTGGCATTACAATTTTGACAGATTTTATAATCTTGTCGGTCAGATATTCCAACGTGGATTGATTTTACTATAAAATAATACATCTTCTTCAAATGCTTGCAGATGCGACTTTCTTTTTTTCATTGTGCTGTCTTTTCCTAACCTACTTTTCCTGTTTTCTGTTTTGTTTTTCATCTTTTGTCAGAATTTTTATAAATTCTAGATATTATTTATCTGCCATCTCTCATTAGCTTTGTCTGTGTTGGCCTTGGTTAAACAGAAATACTCAATTTTGAAATATTAAAAAAAGTAAGAGAGGTCTCATTTACAAAGTTCTTTTCCACCACAAAGTCATAAAAATATTATCCTACCTGAGTTGTATTTAATTTATAGTTATATATTTTATATTTTGATATTTAATCCACTTTTGTATCTTCTGTTTTTCACTTCATTATTCTTCATGTAATGAGTTATTTTACTGAAAACTGCTCTCCAAAGAGTCCTCCAATCACACATAAATTTCTGATGGAAACGTTATTGTATATAAGTTTACAACAGATGTTGCTTTTTCTAAGGTTTTAATCTTTTTTCATCAGTCTAGGTATCTGTTCCTGTGCTAAGGATCTATTGTTTTCACTACTATGGCTGAGATGGAGCAGGGACCCATTTTAGGGGTCTGCCAGGCCCCCTTTTAGCATGAAAATAAAGAAAAATCTTGAGTTCCTTCAAGAGAAATTTCAGGCGTCTGGCTTGCCTTGAGAAGTAAATAAGCAACTTGATAAGCAAGAAGGTAGTAACAGCTTGAAACAATAGCCAAGAAAATTAGAGTTTGATTCCTTATAGAAACTAAAGATAACATCTTAACATACACTGGTGAGTTGTTTTCAGAAATCTGCACCCGCCTGCACCCAAATGGAAATGTCATATGCTGGCACATAGACTTCAGATAAGGGACAACCAAGGGCTGAACTCTAGCTGCTGTTCTTTGTTCTAAATTTCTTCCCAGAGGGCCTGGAGAAAGTCACATTAACAGCTCATACCTTAACACTCCTTTCTCTGACCTCGTTTTTTTTTTAGACAAAGCTTACTTCCCTAATCAATCACAGATCAGAGAATCTTTGAATCTATCTATGACCGGCAACCCCCACTGCCCACTTCAAGATATCCTACGTTTTTAGGCCAAACCAATGCATAATCTCCCTGTATTGATTTATGATTTGCCTGAGGACAATGGAAGTTTTGCATTTGGAACCCTTGGGAAAAAAAAGAAAACACAGGCTGTTTTGGGAGGAACTTCTGTTTTTATCATGAAACCCCAAGTATTGTAAGGGGACAGATTCCTCTCGAACCTAAAGCTCTGTTCTCTTTCGTGTTGTGTTACTTGATCTTTTGGCTTTTGAGGGTACCAGTAATTACTCTGGATATGAGAAACTTTAAAAACTAGCAAATTAAGAATCTTATCAATCTATAAGATCTGCTTCTGTCTGTGTGCCTATTACTATATGTTTATATGTGTAATGTGTGTGTGATGTTTCACTACCAAAATATATATAAGAGCTCTAATCAATTGGCTTAAAAAAGAGTAAGCACTTAGATTAAATAAGACTTTTTTCAGAAAATCAGAACTTTAAGTTTTTTTTAGTTCAAATGACTTTGGTATTCTTTGGTAAATAAAGATAGTTTTAAATTATTGGTAAAATACAACAGGAACATTTTCAGAATTTAGACATTTGGTCTGAATTGAGCAGATCTGATACTGTCTGCTAGGTGATTTAAAGTCATAGCTGCTTTTATAACATTTCTCATAATTGTTCAACTTGTCTGTTTCAGAGCCATTAGATTCTAGGTAAAGCCAGGGGACATATGAGTTAGCCATGCCCTCTGGCTATGCTGGGAAGAGTCAGCATAAGAGTTCTTTGTTCAGTCGGTACATAATTAAAATTGCCTATCTCCTAGGTTTTTCACTAAAATTAAACGTTGCTAAGAGTTCACATTGTAGTATATGTAATTATAACTACTGGAGAAACATTTTTACCTTCAAGGATTAAATTTAGTTTTCTCTTTTGGACAAGATTTTCATGTATTATTGACAGATAATGAAAGATTTTTGTTTGCTGTTTGAGTAAAGTGCAAAAAAAAAAAGGGGGGTGGAGAAGGAGGGAGAGAGAACAGATTCAGATTCAGTTGACCTCCTGATGTCTTAATTGGGTCTTGTTGTTTGTAAAGTGGAGTCTTTGTTTTATGAAAGAATGCCTTTTTGAAATTTTTCAGTTATCACTGTGGCTAAATGAATTTTGTGATATCAAGTGTTTTAAACCTTTGATATTTGACAAACTTTTCAAAATAAAATTCTAAATTTAGTATTTTGATCTCCTAACTTTTCAGAGAGGTCTAAGAGAAACATATATTTGACTGATTTGGTACATGAAAATTATACAGAAAGCACTGTCAGATATTAAATAGTGTTTAGCTTTCTGCGGGTTGTATTTGTATTTAACCATAGCTGTTCTGAGACTTTTGTCATCCATAATTATTGTTTTACTTTGAGTCTTCTTAGAAAGGGATTTATTAAAAGCTACAGTTCAGAACTTTTTTGTTGTTGCTGAGACACAGTCTTGTTCTGTCACACAGGCTGGAGTACATTGGCGTGATTTTAGCTCCCTGCAGCCTCCACCTCCCAGGCTGAAGTGATTCTTGTGCCTCAGCCTCTTGAGTAGCTGGGATCACAGGCGTGTACTACCACACCCAGCTAATTTTTTTTTTTTTTTTTTTTTTTTTTTTGTAGAGATAGGTTTCACCATGTTGGCCAGGCTTGTCTGAAATTTCGGGCCTTCAGTAATCTGCCTGCCTCAACCCTAAAAGTGCTGGGATTACAGCACTTTGTGAGCCACCACACCTGGTCCAGAATTTGCTTCTTTAGGAGATTTGATGAAATCTTCCAGGGCTCTCATTAAAGAGATAGTGTATTCATGAGGATTGCTGGCCCAAGATCAAGCAGAATAGGAGTTAATTGAATGGACTGAGATAATAGAAGTTTTAAATAATTTTTTATGACTTTTTGTCTCAAACACTGCTGTTTTTTTTGTTTTGCTTTTCAGAGTCAAGAAAACATTTTTCTTTTGAGTTATTTACAGCTTTTAACAATTGAGTAAATTATACTCTTTTGAGCAAAATTTGAAACATATTGCTTTCTTTGTACCTGATTTGTCTAGAAGTTGGAAAGTATTTCTGAATATTCTTAATTTATTGCAATCTAGTTATTTGCATAAAGTCAATATGAACTGTTTTCTTTTATAATAGGACACAATTGGAGACACTGGTTATTTTACCAAGGCTTTGATTGGAATGGCATATTTTCTGATATAAGCATACTGCTTTGAGGAATTTATATGTATAATGGAGTCAATAAAAGCCCCCTGGAAAAACTCATACCATATCAATGCAGTTCCTTTATAGGATTCTTGACCTGTGATAAGTAAAGAATGTCACTCTCTGACAGGCCCAGGAAACTTAAATTACTCTGGGACCTTGGGAAGAGAAGAATTCACCCAATTCATACAAGTATCTGCAGGCACAGGTACATCCTTGCCTGGATACGTAGGTTTTTGTAAAGGTCTAATCTGAGATTCCTTATAGAAAAGTTACAGCTAAGCTATACTTTCAAAAGAGCTAAGCTTTAAAAAAAGCTTATATTGGAAATAATTATTTTTGCTACACTTTGTGGAAATAAGCAGGCCGTGGATAATAAGACTAAAACTTATTTTGCAAATAAATTGTAGTGTGATTTGTCTTTGGTAAAAATGAAGGACTAGAGAGAGAAAAATGTGTGATTAAGAAGAAAACTAGAGGTACACCTATTATAAGATTATAGCCTTGTCTATTGTTAAGTTTTTATTATTTTCTACAATTTGAAAATCCTAAATTCTTTTCTGGCTATAAGTCTCCAAACTAACATTTGCAAATTTTTCTCCCATTTTTCTAACTTGAACTCAGTGAAATTTCTACTGTCTTTTTTCTGAGTCCCTGAAAATTGAAACTTATTCCTTATGATATGGATGAAGAAAAGAAAAAAAAGACCCGTCAGATTATTACTGCCTTTTTCTTCTTTACTGAAGATGCTTTCAGTGTAACGTTTGAACATTTCAAGTGGCTGCCATTCAGACTTTAAGGGAACTTGTTTAGAGAGTGTTCTTTATCTTAATCTTTGTTTTTCTTCTGTGTGCATTGAAATGCCTCTTATTAAAAATATGTTTGTCCTTATTATAAATAGAGGCCTAGACCATCTGCAATGTCACTTCTTGGAATGTGACACAGCTGTTTAACTGAATTGCTCTATTCTCAGTACAAAGAAGCTGACTGAAGAAGAGGTATGGGATAACATATTTAAGATTTTTTTTCCTGTTTACCTCAATTTGTCTTTCCAACAACCTGTAATCCAAATCTCTCAATAATGTCAACAAGATCTACAGCTGGGATATCACATACATGGATTCTGAAGGGCCTGTAAAAAGGATTAACTGCTCAATTCCATTTTGTCTATGCTCTCCATGATGGAGTCCATTAGTGGACTTACTCCGGAAGGGTACCACCTGTGCACTCAAGGGGTATACTTTTTTGTGGCACAGGGTCAAATCCTCCTTAACAAGAATGGGCTCATTCTTGTCTCAACAATCTTTTAAAGATACTGTTTCCTAGTTATGGAATATATGCCATCAGTGACATTATCAGAAACCTATCTTCTACCTTACGGATAATTTTTTTTTTTTTTTTTTTTTTGGCAACTGAGTCTTGCTCCGGTGCCAGGCTGGAGTGCAGTGGCACAATCTTGGTTCACTGCAACCTCTGTCTCCTGGGTTCAAGTGATCCCCCTGCCTCAGCCTCCTAAGTAGCTGGGACTACAGGTGCACACCACCACACCCAGCTAATTTTTTGTATTTTTAATAGAAACGGGGTTTCTCCATGTTGGCCAGGATGGTCTCAATCTCCTGACCTAGTGATCCGGCTGCCTCAGCCTCCCAAAGTGCTGGGATTATAGGCATGAACTACCATGCCTGTTCCTTAGGGATAATTGTTTTGGGGCTCAGCAAAGTTCCCTTAACTTATTAGTTCAGGTAGTCATAGATAATTGGGACATGCTAGATTTCCTGTTGGCTAAATAAGAGGGAGTCTGTGCAGTGTTAACACCACTTGCTTCACCTATTTAAACACCTCAAGAAAAGTTAAAACCTGAATAGAAAAAAATCTCCCAACAAGTGACATGGTTACAGCAGGTCTCCACTAATAGCTTCATGTCTGATTGTTTTGGGGGGTTATTAACCTGGATTCCTCAAGCTTTTGATCATTTTTACAGGGATTTCTGAAACTCAGATTTTCACTCCTTTTATTAGAGCTTATTATTTACCTTATAGTCTGCTGTTCTCTTGGGGTTGTGCTAAAACTGTGGATGAAAGCAGTAGTGTCTTCTTATGCAAGCCTTGGGAACTCAACCAGATACCTGTGAGTACATGCAGACAACTGCAGAGATGTTTCATTCCTCAAATGGGTACAGTTGCAACCTCAACTGTGCTGTCAGCAAAAAGATGCCAGAGAGGTCATCAACCCTGTTTCATCTCACTAGCCCACAATTCAGGAATGAGATGTGCTCAAGCCCAAAGAGTGGGCAGGAGAGCTGAAACCAAGTTAGTAGACTTATAATTCATGAGAGAAATCTAACATGAGGGACACCATTTTGCTTCTAACTCCACAGGCTAAATTTTTTTTGCTTATTCTAACTGGAGGTCAAGTTAACTATGAGAGGAATTTATAGTTAAACTTTTAGGAAAGAAAAACTAGCCTCTCTCTTTTTTTAAAAAAAATAATAAGCCTCATTCATAAGAAAACATTAGAATTATGTTAGGGGCTTGAGCTTTGCTAAGGAATAGGCATAATTAAGTAATACCCACTCTTGTTTAGTTTGCTTTTCTGTAAGTTGCTTACTGCCTCAGAGTCATGTAAATAGAGATTGCAAGATTTCTAACTTCCTCAACTATTCCTAAAGTTGTCAGTGTTGTGAAATCTAAAGAACTGTTCTTAGAGATACTTTTCAGACTTAACATTTTGTTCAACCATGAGATGGCACTTGGTCCTGAGACCTCATGCCCATGAAGTGACTCAGCTACATGATTTCATTTCCAGCCAATCAACTGTTTCAGTTCTCTAGCCCCCTGACCACCAAAGTACCCTTAAACAACCCTGGCTTGGAATTCTCAGGGAAGCAGTGTTGAGAAATACCTTGTATCCTTCCACTGGGCTGGCCCTGCAATTATTAAATGCTTTCTTTGCTGCAATGCCTGCTGTTCTCTGTGCATTGGCTTTTCTGGGCAGTAAGACTAACCCATCAGGCTGTAACAATAATATCAATTGCACTTTTTAAAATTGCTTATTTATTTATTGCTTCAGGACAAACATCTAGTTTGTGTTGATTGTTGTGATTTCATGAGTTTCACGCAAAATAGAGGATCTAGTTGGTGCTCCATAAACATTTATAAAGTAAGCAAGTAAATGAATGTTTCCTGGTTACAATTTCAGAATTGTTATTTTGGTTTTTTAGAATTTATTTTCAGAAATTTCAACATAAGATATGTGGCTGATATTACAGAGAAATGTTGATATTCCTAATTTTCAATAAACTAATAATGTATATGAAACTACAAGTAAATATTTTTACCAGTATCCCCATATGTGAAAATTCTAAATTTAACCAATGCATTTTAATGTTGGTATTCAGTTGAATGCCCACTCAGAGTCAAGTATGGCTTTAGTTTCTGAGGATTGAAAGATGAGTTAATTACAGTCTCTTTCCTTAAGGAGCTCACAGTCTGTCTACAGTGATGTGTACATGAATTAATTCCAAGAACTCAGGAATGCAGAAAGTGGTGTGAGAACCCAGAGAAGGAAATACAATTTGCTATAATGTTGAAGAAGCTAAGGGCAACTCACAGGAAAGATGATTCTTGAGAGCCAGATCTTAAAGAAAAGCAGCATTTACATCTGGTCAATTAGGAAAAGACATCTAGTTACTCTAAACAATATGCATTTAGAAAATAAAACCAAAGAAAGAATCAGGTGTGGCTAAAAAATAGGGTGTTTTTTGGTGGGGGGTTGTGTGTGTGTGTGTGTGTGTGTGTGGGTGGGTGGGTGTGTAACAGAATAAGGATGAGTCTGCAAAGACAGTTTGGGTGCTGATCACGGACAGTGGAATTTCAATTTTATTCACTGGGCAATAGGAAGTGATTAGTAGTCTTAAACTCATTTATTTTCGTTCTAGGGTTGTAGCTTCTTGACTCATGAACTTTTTGGTTTATGGAAAAGCATCATTCAAACATGATTGAAAAAGTGGCTAAGAAGTCATGCATCAACACTTTTCAACCATATGTTAACACTTGGATTTGGCTTATAGATATAATATATTCTAAAACACTATTTTGAAGTTCATATTTTTGGGTGGGGTTAAACATGCCAGAGCCACAGTATTTGCTGAATCAGGAATATAACTAAACTATCAATACCTCAACTTGACAAAATCTATATCTACCAACTTGTATTCCACTGCAGACATTAAAATTCTCTGTTGAAAATGGAAATTTGCTGCACACATATACAGTAGAGTAAATCAAATAAAAAAGAGTAATGTAAGGCTTCAGACTCAGATAAATGGTGCATAAATCCAGGTATTAAATTAAATGTTTCACTGGGCAATGATGAAGTGTTATACATTTGCTCTCTCCTGATGTATAAAAAATTGATTAGCTAAATTTAAAATCCACAACATAACTGAATGTTACTCATTTTGCATAATCCCTGAAATGGTGCTTAAGATATATGACAAAAGTCAGCCAGGATCTTAACTCAAAAAGTAATTTCTCATCTGTGTATTTTACACATGAGCTGTGAGGATGTAAGATGTATAGAAAGGCAGCAAGAACATTTCCAATGCCATAACTGTTTGAATAATGATGTATTTGTTTTCATTGTTATGCCCACTCTGTCAACATGCATGTTATAGGCAGTATGGGTCTGGGCAGTCAGTATTTTTTGATATCTTATAATTTTACAAGAAATATGTGGTAATTTGGGGAGTATCCAGTATCTCTTCCTGTAAATCTATAGGAGATTTCCTTAAGTAAGATGCTGACACTAGAGTTGGTGCCACAGAACGAAGAACTTGAAGACTTTAGTGGGTGAAGACATAGACAACCATGGGTCTTCTTGCTCTTCTAGCAACAGGGATCTAAAATTTGGGTATAGATAGGACATTTATTTTCTTTCACTAAGACAATTTGTGTTCATTTATTAACTGTTTTTTTTTTCAAGTTTCTTGTTAAATGAGTAAAACAAATATGAAATTAACATGGAGACAGATGTACTTCTAATAATAAAGGGTTTCAGACATAAAAAAATAAAATCCAAACTCCAGAATTTAGTGTTAAGTGTTAGCGAACTACACTGCATAATAAAACAAGATTATGCAGATAGGAAACAAACAAATCTCCGTGGATCTACATTCACAGGAGCATATACAAAGCAGGACATTGGAAGTAGCAGGGGTTGAGAATCATGGGAAACAGGATTGACGATGTGATAGTCACTTGAGTAACTTGAATGGTTCCTGGCTGTATCATATCAACAGCAAACCCATTTACCTTGGAACATGAACCAATCACTTTTTTTCTAACACAGATAAGTAAGTAATAAACCTTGAAGATTGCTGCAATCCACACCGAAGGAAGGCTTCAGGAAGCAGGAACAGCTCCTCTGCTAACTCAGGCATAGTTAGCAAAGCAGTTACTTCCCAGTTGTATGTATCACCCTCTCTGTTCTTCACAGCCTAGAATGACCACAGACTAGACAAATAAAATTACAGTAAATACCAGATCTTCCTGTTTCCATTTACAGTGGAGCAAGCTGTGTGAAAGCATCAAATATATAACACAATTTAGGAGAAAAGGGTAGAATCTTATGAGGATTTAAAGGAAATATCCCATTATAAAATGGTTTAGTCTAGAAAACAGAATAAAACATAAACAACTCTAACTAGTATTTTTATTAAGATTGACAAATACTTGGCATTTTAAAGCATGATATGAAAAAATCAGCAAAGAAATCTTACAGACCAAATATGTGATTAAAATTCTAAAACTTTAAGAATTATAAATAAGGAAAAACTAAAAAATATGCTAGGGAAACCCTGTATGTCATTTCTGCACATCTTCACTTCCTTCAGATGTGAACTCCAAGATCATCTCACCTGTGTGGCCTTCCCAAACTCCTTCATAAACCTGGAGTCTGCTCTGAAGCTGCTTTTTGTTGTTTGTTTTTTTCCCATCACTTTTTACAACATGCAATACATGCATTTGTTTACTTGCTGATTGTCTGTCTTCCCTGAAAGAAGGCAGGGCCTTTTGTGGCCTGTTTACCATTTTTTTTTTTACTCCACCATCAGAACCCTCCATCATACATTACTGCTGCTCAAAAATTACCTATAGGATAAAGAAATGAGGGCTAGTAAGAGAGCGCCTCTGACCACAGAGGCATTCCTAACTAAAACCATTGCATCTGCAAAGGGACTAATTTCTTCTTCCAGAAATAAAATAACTTTGCTTGTTTTAAGAAGGCTATTTCAAGAAAGACTATATTGCAAATACTCATCTCTCTTACCCCAGTTCTTTAGGAATTATATTTTCGTATTAAATTATCTTGAGTCTCTTATGTGAAATCACATAAACTACACTGAGTGTTTAGTGCATAAACCCTTAAACTTTATGTCTCTCCAATGCATCTAGATTTGCTTTTAGAATATTTACATCTTTACCCTGGATGTACCACATAATCACCTGTGAATATCTGACAAAATTACAAAAACCTAGAACCACCTTATGCCAAATGATATCAAATCTCTAGGATAGGAACTGGTTATTTTTAAGTTTTTAATAGTTTAATAAAATTATCTTAGTAGACACATAATAATTGTACATACAAGGTAATCTTTTGATTCTTGTATACATGGTATAATGATCAAATCAGGTAATTAGCATAGCCATTACCTAAAACAGTTATCACTTATTTGTAGTGAAAACATTCAAAATCCTCTTTTCTCACTATTTTGATATATTAATTGTATCACTTTTAGCAATAGTCATCCTAGTATGCAATAGGACAACAGGGTTTATTCCTCCTAAGTGTAATTTTGTATCTGTTGGTTAATCTCTCAATTTTTTCCCCTATACACCCCTCCCCAGTCCTTGGTAATTACTGTGGTATTCTCTACTTCTATAATGTCAACTTTTTATATTCCACATATAAGTAAGATCATGGAGTATTTATCTTTCTATGTCTGGCTTATTTCAACTAACAGTATGCCTTCCAGTTTCCTCCATTGTAACTTTTAAAAGCTCCACTGGAGCTTCTGATACAAAGTTAGTATTGGAATCTATTGCCTACCATTTTCTCTCCCCTCAGAATAGCTAATATTTTTCTGGACTACTCACAAAAGATGGCTTGATCTCCATTCTCTTGTACAGATCTTCCATTAACAGTTTCCTAACATTATTGCTAGGAGGCAATAGAGATATGATTGCGTATGCCACAAAAATGTTATTATGTTCATGAAACATCTGGCTTATACAGAGATGCTGTTTAAACAGTCTCTGACCTTTCTACCAAGCTTAGAATGATTCTATATGTTCTAATCTCTCTCCAAAACAGTAGCAATTAAGATTCTCTTTCACACCAGATAAAGTGCTCAGTGGAAAGCTTACAACCTGGCTTAGAATTTTAATGGAGCTGACATCTCAGACTATGGCTAGATGACTAGGAGGCAAGGACAGAGAAGATCACATTTCCATGGATACTAAAAGATATCTTTGGCATAGTTTGGATACTATGCCAATGCTGAGAAAGGCAATGGCCCTACTCATCTGGAGGCCATACAGGAGATGAAATCCCTCCGGTGAGGATTCACTCTGAGTAAGGTGGTGAGTTCTGCTCCTGCATGGGGCCTCTCTTACCACCAACGTACTC
The DNA here is from genome assembly GCA_963573385.1 of Cacajao melanocephalus. Lineage (NCBI taxonomy): Eukaryota > Metazoa > Chordata > Mammalia > Primates > Pitheciidae > Cacajao > Cacajao melanocephalus. Next base: position 41,677 of record CAUYLG010070929.1, read on the forward strand.
CACTCCACTGAAATCTACTGAGGCTGTCATAGATAATCACAGATTTAAAACTTCTCAGTTTTCCTTTCTTATTTTCTCTTTAACACCTAGTATGCTCTCCTCAATATGGAAAGACATTTCTTGTCCTCGATAACAGAATCTCATTGTGGATATGTCCTAGATCTGAGACACACAAACACCCATTTCCCGTTTCTACCCTGGGGGAAGAGTAGGGGTAGAGAACAAATTCGAGTGTCCTAATTTTACTCCTTAAAAGCCACTATACTCATCATGTTAAATTGTCTCAGAGAGTCAAGCTTTGGGCAGTATATCCTGCTACATGTCTAATAATTTATTTTGCAATTCAGTCCTATCCTGGCTTACATATTTTGTTTTTTAAGAAGGAATGCCCTAATCAGGAAATTCAATAATGCTCTTTAAATCCCTGCCTACTAAAAATGCAGATTCTTGGGCACAAAATTCAGACAAATTGGAATATCTAGGGATAGAGGCTAAGATTCATACCTGTATGAATTCAAATGCTAATGAATCTGAATTTCACTGAACTAAGGAAACAGACAAGTGAGACAGCAGAAAATAAGTACACATACAGTTAAATGTGTTTGAAAATAATGTGCTTTTTCAATCTACAAAATCAATGCAATTCCCATCAAAATACTACCGTCATTCTTCACAGAACTAGGAAACACAATCCTAAAATTCATATGGAACCAAAAAAGAGCCCACATAGCCAAAACAAGACTAAGCAAAAGGAACAAATCTGAAGGCACATCACATTATCTGACTTTGAACTATAGTATAAGGCCATAGTCACCAAAACAGCATGATACTGGTATAAAAATAGGCACATAGGCCAATTGAACATAATGAAGAACCCAAAAATAAAGCAAAATACTTATAGCCAATTGATCTACAAAGCAAACAAAAACATAAAGTTAGGAAAGGACACCCTATTCAACAAATGGTTCTGGGATAATTAGCTAGCCACATTTAGAAGAATGAAACTGGATCTTCATCTCTTAACTTATATAAAATTTAACTCAAGATGGGTCAAAACTTAAATTTAAAGACTAAAATTTAAGACCAAAACCGTAAAAATTCTAGAAGATAACACTGGAAAACCCCTTCTAGACACTGACTTAGGCAAAGAGTTATTGACCAAAAACCCAAAAGCAAATGAAACGAAAAAAAGATAAATAGATGGGACTTAATTAAACTAAAAAGTTTTTGTGCAAAAGAAATAATCAGCAGAGTTAACAGACGACCCACAAAGTGGGGGAAAATCTTCACAATCTATACATCCAACAAAGGACTAATATTCATAATCTCCAAGGAATTTAAACAAATCAGCAAGAAAAGAAACAATCACATATAACAGTGGGCTAAGGGCAGGGCACAGTGATTCATGCCTGTAATTCCAGCACTTTGGGAGGCCATGGGGGGTGTATGATTTGAGGCCTGGTGTTCAAGACCAGCCTAGCCAACATGGCGAAACCCCATCACTACAAAAAGCACAAAAAATAGCCGGGCATGGTAATGAGTGCCTGTAATCCCAGCTACTCAGGAGGATGAGGCAGGAGAATTGCTTGAACCTGGGAGGCTAAGGTTGCAATGAGCCAAGATTGCACTACTGCACTCCAGCCTGGGTGAGAGAGCAAGTCTCCATCTCTAAAAAAAAAAAAAAAGTGAGCTAATGACATGACTAGACAATTCTCAAAAGAAGGTATACAAATGGCTAAAATGGCCAACAAGCATAGCATATGGAAAAATGCTCAACATCACTAATAATCAGTGAAATGAAAATAAAAACCACAATGCAATACCACTTTACATCTGCAAGAATGGGCATAATCAAAAATAAAAAAATAATAGATGTTGGCATGGATGCAGTGAAAAGGGAACACTTTCACACTGCTAGCAGGAATGTAAACTAGTACAACCACTATGGAAAACAGTGTGAAGATTCCTTAAAGAACTAAGGAATCTCCATGTGATACAGCAATCCTACTACTTGGTGTCTACCCAGAAGAAAAGAAGTCATTATACAAAAAAGATACTCACACATACATGTTTATAGCAGCACAATTCGCAATTGAAAAACTATGGAACCAGCTCAAATGCCCATCAAATGATGAGTGGATAAAGAAAATGTGGTATATACATATACCATGGAATACTACTCAGCCATAAAACGGAACAAGATAATGGCATTCACAGCAACCTGGATGGAACTGGAGACTATTTTTCTAAGTGAAGTAACTCAAGAATGGAAAACCAGCATCGTATATTCTCATCATAAATGGGAGCTAAGCTATGAGGATGCAAAGGCATAAGAATGATACAATGGATTTGGGGGATGGGGGAAAGGGTGGGAAGGGGGTAAGAAATAAAAGACTACACATTGGGTACAGTGTACACTGCTTGGGTTATGGGTGCACCCAAATCTCAGAAATCACCACTAAATAACTTATTCATGTAATCAAATGCCACCTGTTCCCCCAAAATCTATTGAAGTAAAACATAATAATAATGTGCTTCTTACAATTGTTGGCAGGACTGGCTATATGAGTTGTGGCCCAGTGAAAAATTAAAATGTGGACCCACTTGCTCAAAAACTAAGAATTTCAACACAGTGGTGCTTAGAGCATTAAAACAAGTATACCATCCTTCTAGGTATGGGGCTTCATGTGACTGCACAGGTTGCACAGCCATGAATGACTCTAATTGTTCTACACTTGTCATTTAGGTCAATTTTGTCAACTGTCTTGTTCAAATCCATAACATCCTTACTATATTTTTTGTTGTTTGTTTTATCAGTTTTTAAATGTTGATGGCTGCTGACTGATTAGGATTGTGGTTGCTGAAGGTGGTCGTGGCTGCAGCAATTTCTTAAATTAAAACAAAAATGAAGATTGCCACATCAGTTGACTCTTCTTTTCACAGCATATGATGCTCTTTGATAGCATTTTACCCACTGTAAATTTTGTTACAAATTTGGAGTCAATCCTCTCAAACTCTGCTGCTGCTTTATCTAAGTATATGTATTACTCTAAATCTTTTGCTACCATTTCATCATAGCATCTTTGTTAGGAGTAGATTCCTTCTCAAGAAACCACTTTCTTTGCTCATTCATAAGAAAACTCCTCATCCATTTGAGTTTGATGATGAGATTGTAGCAATTCAATCACATGTTCAGGCTCTACTTGTAGTTCTTTTGCTATTTCCACCATATCTGCAATTACTTCCTCCACTAAAGCCTTGAATCTCTCAAAGTCATTCATGAAAGCTGGAATCAACTTCTTCTAAATTTGTGTTAATGTTGATATTTTGACCTTTTCCCATGACCATACATGTTCTTAATATCATCTAAAATGATAAGTCATTTCCAGAAGATTTTTAATTTGCTTTACCTAGATCCACAAGAAGAATCACTATATATAGTAGCTATAGCCTTATGAAATGTATTTCTTAAATACTAAGATTGGACAGTTCAAATTACCACTTGATTCATAGGCTGCAGAATGGATGCAAGCAGGCATGAAAATAATAACTTTCTTGTACGTCTCCATCAGAGCTCTTGGAATACCAGGTGCATTGTCAATGAGTAGTAATACTTCAAAAGGAATCTTTTTTTCTGAGCTGTAGATCTCAACAGTGGGCTTTAAATATTCAGTAAACCGTGCTACAGACAGACACGTTGTCATCCAGACTTTGTTATTCTATTTTTAGAGCACAGGCAAAGTAGATTTTGCATAGTTCTTAAAAGCCTCAAAGTTTTATGGTAAATGAGCACTGGCTTAGATGTAAAGTCACCTACTGCCTTAGCCCCTAACAAGAGAGTCAGGTTAGGCTTTGATGTTTTGAAGCCAGGCATTGACTTTTCCTCTTTAGCTATGCAAGTCCAAGATGAGAACTCCTTCCAATAGAAGGCTGTTTCGTCTACATTGAAAATCTGTTGTTTGGTGTAGCCACCTTCCTCAATTACCTTACCAAGATCCTCTGGATAGGTTGCTACAATTTCTACAATAGCTCTTGCTGCTTTACCTTACACTTTAATATTACGGCGACAGCTTCTTTACTTAAACCTCCTGAACCAACCTCTGCCTGCTAGCTTCAAACTTTTCTTCTGCCCCTTTCTCAGCTCTCTAAACCTTTATAAAACTGAAGAAATTTAAAGCCTTGCTCTGGATTAGGTTTTGGCTTAAGGAAATATTGTGCTTGGTTTGATGTTCTATCCAAACCACTGAAACTTTCTCCATATAGCAATAAGGCTGTTTTGTTTTCTTTTCATATCATTGATGGGTTCTGGAGTAGCACTTTTAATTTCCTTTAAGTACTTTTCCTTTGTGTTCATGCTTGGGTAATTGTTTGGCAGAAGAGGCCTGGCTTTGGGCCTATCTTGCCTTTCAACATGCCTCCTTCACTAAGCTTTATCATTTCTAGCTTTTGACTTAAAGTGAGAGAAGTGCAACTCTTCCTTTTACTTTGACAGGTAGAGCCCATTGTAGGGCTGTTAATTGGCCTAATTGCAATATTGTTGTGTGTCAGAGAATGGGGAAGCCATGTTACTCCTGCATAATACTTCAAGGAGACCATAGCCCTTACCTTGCCACATAATTCTGAATGTCAAAAGGACAGAGCAAATGTTAGTTTTTGAGAGCTAGGTCACTAAAAATTCTAGAGGGAAAATGACCAAGTTCTAAATGTTGAGAATCATTGTTCTAATATTCTTTCTGACATTCCCATTTTTCTTTGTATTGTAATATTCTTTCTGTGGCATTCATTTGTCTCTCCCCATTTTTCCCTAGGCAAGCTCAGGTTAACAGCCAGTAATATAGAAATATTGGAGAGTCTTATGTCTAATGTTGTTTTCAGCTACAATGGGAAGCATTCTGTACCAACCATAGTTTATCATATATAACATTTGAATAGACTTAGAACACACCAGAAACTTATGGAAACTGCCTACAATCTTTAAAACATCTGATTTTATATTATCCCTGTAAATACATTACTTTATATATATAAAGAAAAAGGGGCATATATTAAAGGGTTCTACGCTCTATGTTTTTTAATTGGATGAACTTTTGAATGAGTTATGGTAACTTCCAATGGATACATACTCAAATATGTACTTGTCTTTTACAATATATATATTTCATTGTCTCTCTCTCCCTTTCTCTCTGTATGTTTGCCTGTGTGTATGTATCTCAGTTTGTGTTTGCAAGTGTGTATATACACACTTAAAGTATATATAATCAACAATGAATGTGGGAAATAGGGGAATGGTAAATAAGAAACAGATTTTATATATTAGGTATGTGCATAATCCCTCAAGAATGAAGCAGCCACTTGTATGCAGGTATGATACCCATAGTATTATCAGATGTTACTATCAGTTGTTTAAATAATGGGAATTACTTTTCTAGATTTTGAATATGTATTTACAGATACTAAAAATAGATGAAGACAAGTAATTAACAGCACTCTGATAGCTTTAATGATGGAAACAGATGTTCACATTTTAGGCATCAAATCTGAGCGGTTATCATTGAACTGCTGTTCGTGATGGTGTTATGGTCGTCTTTTTCATAGGAGAGAATATTGTAATGCAGATTATTGTGATTGTCTGAAATTATCTCCATGGCTGACAATAGTTATTTTTTTCCTTTTTCTACTCTCTTATTTGACAGTTAAATGGAGACTGCATTTAACAAGCACAATTATGTCCTCTCTTGTCTATTATGCAGCATTTAATCAGAATTGCTTAAAGAAAGCCTACAGAGGCATATTCAAGCTCAAGTTCCTCATTTCCACCAAAACCAAAGAAAAATATTCTACATATTGTGTTTCTTAACATTTCATGACTAAAAGATGAGATAATATGATCAATCTAATAAATGCAATTAGGATTAAGTTTTGTAAAAACAGAATGGAGAAACTTAATTTGAAAATTTTGACTCGGACCTACTCGATTTTTTTTTTCCAAAGAAAAACCAAAAATCCTCTCTATAGCATAACTTGCTTACTTTCAGGAAATAATAATTCAGTTATAGCCAATCTTAAAGATTTCAATTTTCACTGGGCCAGAGTAACCCTCCTGTAAGTGACGTAAGCATTTCTTTCCATTCCTGATATCAGGTTTCTAGCAGCAATGGATAAAAACTTAAAGATTTGGGGACTCTATTGTGTGACAGTTCAATTTTAGTTGCTAAGCTTTTAATACACATATAGATATGTGTTTTTGGAAATGCAGAAAACAAAAGCATATGATAAATTCACCAAGATTTACGTTTTGAAGTATTTTTCATATTAATTATTCATTAACAACCTAATAGTTAAAGCTTCATATTGTATCTGTATAAACATTGTAAAATTTATTTAGACACTTTCTCCCCTTGCTAGACATTTAGTTTGTTTCTAATTTTTTCTATTATTAATTACACTAAGATGTAATTTTATGCAGAATCTTTCTCTAGCTTTGATTATTCTTTCAGAGGGGAATTTTAGCATTGTTTTAGTGAATTAAAGTTTAAGAATTTTAAAATCTTATAATATGTACTAAAAATTGTTCTTGACTTTGTTGAAATCTAGTCTTCCAAATTGTGAAGAGGCATGCAGAAGAGCAATTTAAAACAGGGGAGATATCTCATTATTTAAATGTATATTTCCATTCAGTTTGCTCAACATATTAATTAGCTATTTAAATTTTTCTCAGTTATTATATTCTTTCTTTTTTCTTTTGACCATTGATTATCTGCCATTACAGACAGAAGAACTTATTTTATATAAAACATTGATACTATTAATTATGAGATATTTGTAAATATTTCTCACTGGTAAGTTTGTCTTTTTATTGTACCTTTATATATTTATTTATATTTAGGATATTTTCAACTTTTAGCTAGCCAATTCTAAATTTGGATTATATACTTATCCCATGTTTTCCATTATTAAACATTCATGCTTTACTGTGTTTTTATAGAAACATTAAAAATTTTACACTTTATTCATTAAAAATTTTTATACTGAGACCAACATTTTTGCCTACTCTTCTAACCTATTAAAAACAAGTTTTATATCATAAGAATGAAAATACTGTCACCCAATCTGACTTTGGCCATTACAGAAAACACCCCTAATAATATTTCTAGTGGTAGATGTTTTTAAAATTTCACCATTCAATATTGTCTGTCACAGATTTAACAGTCCATATAAGTCTATAACCCCAATGTTTCTATTATAATAGTAAAATACATTTTTGTCCCCTCCTTAATTATCTAGGTTTAGAAACACACATCACTTTACGTGAAAAACAAATGCACCAAACACGTTTGCAGTGATTAGCTGGTTTCTAAGCACAAAAGGATTGGGTGAAGGGCAGTAGTTTTTAACTTTTTCTGTTTTCTAAGAACATGAAACTCAGGTGAAGCCCAACATTGTCAGTTACTATATAATGTCATGTGTATGAAAGATGCTTTTAAGTTTTGACTGCTGAATTCTGTAATCATTTGTTTTATTGAGAAGGAGACATAGACAGACCTGATGATTAATTACAAACAATCAATTTTGATATTTTCATGATAAAAATCTTCACTATTTTTTCTGCCCACAAGGTGATAGCCTGAAGAAGTTGTTTTTAAATGAACTATAGCTATTCAGAAAACATCTAAAAATCTTCGAACATGGAGAAATGATTTCCGTTGCACTAGTCCAAGAAATTCCCTAGGGGATGCTAAGTACTTTGTTGAAGTACTCAAGTGAGGAATGTATATTCAGAAGACAGGCTCATTAGTAGGCAAATCATAAAAGGAACAGCTACCACACATTTTTTTGTTTGTTTGTTTCTCATCATAATGAAAATCGTGCCTGAAAAATATAGCCAAGTGACTAATTGTGGCTGAAATTGGGCAATTACTCCTCAAATTAGCCAAATGTAGGTATAATTATTATTTTAATAATACTAATTCCCAGTGGTAATTTTCAAAGGAGAGCCTACATTTGGTGGAGACACAAGAACTCCAGCTACTTAACATATGGCAAATATAATTTGATGTGTATGTATATGTGTGTGTGTGTGTGTGTGTATGTGTGTGTGTGTGTGTGTAGCCAGAGAGAGGAAGGGAGACAGGGAGAGTAGAAAAATAATGGTGTAATGGGAAGATAATGTGTGTATGGGATAGGGAAACAATGAAGTAAAGACAAGATCAAGTGCTAATATCATAATATTAAATTTTCTATGAAAATGCCCATGGAAATTGTCAAATGGGGAAAATAATACTTAAAGTTAAAACAAGTATTCAGCATATTTGAGAATCCAAGTGTATTTCTGAAACCAATCACACCTCTAACAAATTATTTTATAAAGTCACATCAATGATAAATTACAAATCTATTTTCTTATAACTTCTTACATTTCTATCATTATCTCTCACCTAGCTTATTAAAATACCTTTCTTACTAGTCTTACTTTTCCTATATTTTTGTCCCACAGTAACCAATGTGAGTTTTGAAAACTATCTGAGCAGATCACTTCCTTGCTGAATATTTTAAGAGTATCCTACCACACTTAGAAAAAACACAAAGACCTCTTCATAGCTTATGAGGTCCTCCGAATTGATCCTTGTTGATCTCATTACTGACCGCACCACACTATTTGTAAGTCTCAAAACTCCTTCACTTGTTCCTTTTAAGCAGATTAGCCTGCTATCCCCTAATCTCACCGAGAAATGTTCTACCCCAGAAATCTGGCAATCACTATTTGTTTTATAGGTAACCTAATGATTTTCTTCCCTCTTTTCTTCAAATGTCATCCTACAATAGAAGCAGAACCTAAAGAGGATATGTTCATGTTCTGGAGATCTCCTCAACAATCTTTTTAGATTAGGGCTCAGCAACCTCAAAACCCTTTCAATGGAACCTCATCACTTATTGCAGGACAAATTCTAAATTTAGCATTGTACCTAAGGTCTTCCACTATCTGTCCCAGCCTTTGCAGCTTCTATGTTCTACCAGTCTGTGCTTTGTGCTGTTGGTTATGGATGACAGAATTATTTTTACTTTATACTTTCACCTACAGCCTTGTCCCAACTTCACCCACAGCCTTGTCCCACCTTCTTCCCAATGTTCCAGCATTCTGTTGTTCAGTGCCTGTTTATGTAAGGTTGGCAAGCTAAATGTCCACAATGAAAAGTTTTATCGGAACAGCAGACATGCTCACTTGCTTACTGTTATCTATTACTGCTTTTGCACTACAACAGCAGAGTTGGGTAGTTGCTGCAGAGACTGTATGGCTCAGAAAGCCTAAACTATTTACTGTCTGGCCCTTTGCAGACAAATTTGTTGATCTCTGCATTAGGTCAGATACAAGGGCCCTCAGAGCCAAGTTAGCATATAACATAAATTATAGCAAATTTAGCAATTATAGTACTTATTGCATATATCACAGACATCTTGCAAATGTTGCACATGCATTTTTTTTCATTTACTTGCGATATCAACCCTCTTGGGTAAATATAATTATTTTTATTTTAGAAATTATGGAACTGAGTTTTAGAAAGATTGAATAACTAGATTGAGATCTGAGTAGCAGCTTTCCCACCCTCTGCTCCAAATTAGATTCTAGCTTTGTCTGATTAAAACTCTTAATATTATCATATAAGATACTTTATTCAGGAAAATGTGCTTTTGTTTTTGTATTAGATTTTCATTTTGAAATAATTACAGAGTCACAGGACATTGTACAGGGATGTAGAGCAGGATGTAAATGAAGGTACAGGAATGTCACATGGATTCACACCAAGTCTTCCTCAATATAACTCTGAACCTTAAAACTATGCTACAGATACTTTTGAGATTTCAAGTTGCCTAGGTTAAAGAGCAAAGTGATGCAGCATGTCTGGATAAAGGGAACTTCCAGAGGCCAGGCTGTAGTATGCTCTTGGCTACCAGTCTCCTAGTGGACAAACCTGGTACATACAGACCTAACAGACTATTTTAGTGTCTGCCACATGCGTTAAATTGGTGTTGAATGAGAATTACTAGGGTCAGGAATGTTTCATGTCACGTAGTCTGCCATTACTATAGCATTATAAATATACATTGAGGCCACTGATAGACTCAGGTGCACTATGCTAAGTAAAATCTAAGATTCTGACACTTAATACCTGACACTTTCTATAGGAAAATGCATTAGTTTTTCTCAAATTATTTTACATGCTCCTCAGAAAAGTAATATTTAATTTTTATTTTGAAATAATTATAGATTCATAGGACATTGCAGAAAATGTATAGAGAAGTCCCATGTCAACTTCATTCACTCTTTCCCAAAGTTAATACTTTCTGCAACTATATAATTGTACAGTATCAAAGCCAACAAGCCATTATTAGTGTAATCCATAATACTCATTCAGATTTTACCAGTACACAGGCACCCCTTTGTTTGGGAGTGTGTACAATTTATCATATGCACAGCCTCATGTCTCACCAACAAAATCAAGATACTCAACTGTACGTTGGCACAAGGCTGTCTTGTTTTACCCCTTTGTAGACATACCTATCCCCTTCCAGCTCACCCCTATCATTTGGCAGCCACTGATCAGTTTTTCTTCTCTATAATTATGTTATTATATTTCACAAATATTACAAAAATGAAGCCATGCAGTATGCATGTTTTTAAGACTGGCTTCTTTTATTCTCTAAGCATAATTTCCTTTAGGTTTATGCAAGTTCTTAGGTGTGTTTATGCAAGTTCTTAGCTCATTCCTTTTTATTACTGAGTAGTGTTTCATGGTATGTATGAATGTACCATTGCTTAACCATTCATCCACTGAAGAACATTTGGGTAGTTTCCTATTTACAGATATTATAAATTAAGCTACTAAGAACATTTGTTTACATGGCCCTGGGTGAAAATGACTTGTCATTTCTCTGCAACAAATGCCCAAGAATGCAATTGCCAGATTGTATGGTAAGTCTATTTTTAGTTTCAAAAGAAACTGACCGTCTGTTTCCCAGAGTGACTGTGCTTCTTTATATTCCCCAAAGCAATAAATGAGTGACCAGCTTGCTCCAAATCCTCAGTATTTGATGTTTTGATGTTTTGCTATTTTTTATTTTTGACATTTTGATAGAGTTTTAGTAATATTTTATTATGGTTTTAATTTGCATTTCTTTAATTGTTAAGGAAGTTAAATGTCTCTCATATTTTTATTTGCCACATAATCTTCAGTAAAGTATCTGTGCATGTATTTTACTCACTTTCTGCCTGGATTGTTTTGCTTGTTTCACTGTTGAGTTTAAGAGTCCTTTATATTTTATATCTATTGTTAGATATGTGACTTGAAAATATTTCTTTCACCATGCAGCTTATCTTTTCATCTTTTTCTCAAGGTAAAAGGTTTTAATTTTGGTAAGTTCCAATTTATCAATTGTTCCACTTACGGTTCTTTCTTTTGATGCTGAGTCTAAGACCAACTTGCTAAGTCCTGGTTCCCAAATATTTTCTACTATGTTATTTTCCTAGAAGTTTTATAGTTTTATACTTTAATCTACAATCCATTTTTGCTTAGCACCATTTATTAAAATTAAAATTGTTTTGGCTGTTTTTGGGCTTTGCCTTTCTATATAAATTTTAGGACAAGGTTTTTTATGTATGCAATAAATACGCTGAGATTTTGTACTTGTGTAATTCATAAATTAATTTAGGGAAAATTGACAACTTTACTATGTTGAGTCTTCCAAATTGCATTATCATGTCTTTTCAAGTAGTTATTTAATTTATTCCATTAGCATTTTATTATTTTTATCATACAGAATCTGTACATCCCATGTTAGGCTTATATCTAATATATCTTTTTTTTTGGAAAAACTGTAAATGGTACCATGGGTTTAATTTTTGTTTACACTTGTTTATTTTTGGTATCTAAAAATATTATCTATATTTGTTGATCATATGTCTTGTGACTTTATTTAACTCACATAAATCTATTTGGTTTTTACTTGTGTAGATTCCTCAGGGTTTCCTACATAGAAAATCATGTTGTCTGCCAAGAGAGACCATTTCATTTCTTTCTTTCAAATCTGCCATGCATTTTATTTTTATTTTTTTTCTCTTATTGTAGTGCCTGAATTTCCAGTACTATGCCAAAAAGAGTGGAGAGAGAGAAAAAACCATGCCTTGTTCCTGATTTTCAAGAAAGGTATTCAGTCTTTCATCATTAAATCCCTCTTTATTCCAACATACTGAAAATTATTAATCATTTATGAGTATGAAACTTTGTGAAATGCCTTTTCTGCTTCAGTTGATATCATCATGTGACTTTTCTACTTTTACCTGTTGTAATGGTGGATTGCATCACTGATTTTTGAATATAGAACCAGCCTTGTATACCGGGAATAAATAACCTAATATAGTTATTGTGTATTATTGGTTTTTATACATTGTTGGATTCAATTTGCTAAAATTTTGTTAAGGTTTTCTGTATGTACATTCATGAGTGATTTTCTTTGCTTGTTTTTTTATGCTGGTTTTTTTTTGTTGTTGTTAGAGAACCAGGAGCCTCAAAAAATGGATTGGAAGTTTTCTCTTTTTCTATATTCTAGAAAAGATTGTAGACATTAGCATTAATTTCTTTCCTAAATATTTGATAAATTGATCTACTAAAACCACCTGGGCGTAAAGATTTTCTTTTTTTGGAACTCTTTAATTAAAAATTCAATTTTTTAATGGTTGTAGAACTACACACATTATATTATCTTGGGTGACTTTTGAGATCATATTTTTTCAAGGAATTCTAAGTTGTTGAATATTAAAATGTAAGTTTATATATAGTATTTCTTTATTATCTCTGTGATGGTTGCAGGCTCTGTTTGGATATTCCCTAATTCACTCCTCACATTGTTGATTTGTATCTCACCTTTTTTATCTTTATTGATTTTTTCAGATTTTGTGAGGAGCCCTATCTGATGCAAAAAGCCAGTTAGTGTGTGTGTTAAGATCACCTAAAACCGAATTTTAGTCTTCTCTGAGGACCATTCTCTATAGTTTGGTCCTATCTGAATGAAAATATGTTACATATGTATGTGTAGGCACACATGTGTGTGTGTCTGTCTGTATGTGTATGCTGGTAGCTTGAATGGGGTTCTTGTTTTTCCTTTGAAGTTTTCTATTGTGTTTGAATAACTTTATAATGAACACACATTAATCTTACCACAATAATATGGTAATGTTTCTTAAAAACAATAGGAATTTGTATTACCTTGAAATGACACATGGTCAGAACTTTTGAAATTAAATGTTCTAAAATAAGAGTTTTTAAAATGTTGAATGCATTGTATTTTTAAGCTGGCGTAGACTTTTCAATTTCAAAAACACTCTGGCTAACATTTGGGACCTTTTAACAATCAGGCAGTATGTAATTTGGAAGTGAAATCCTGCTGTATTAAAATCTGATCCTTTTTAATAAGATGCTTCTAGATGAGCTCAATTGTAAACTGTCAAAAAGGTCAGCATTTATTATGTAAGAGAAATATATGATGTGGGACAAGGAAGCCAAAGGCCAAACTGACCAAGAATCTATTTACCAGTCAAAACCTTAAATCCCCAACATGAGAGTCTCTCTGAAGAATTAAGACTTTCTCCCCGAGATGAGATGCCTTCAGGCAAAGCATGAATCAATGATGTGGATTGAATTACAAATTATCTATGTGACACTTATAAGCATTATCTAACACAAAAATTTAAGGTCTTTTAATTACTGTGCAGGGCAGTACCAATCTTGCAACTGCCCCATCTTTTGATATCAAATAGCAGATATTTGCCTAAAGATCTTGTCTCTAAAAAACTATAAAACCTTACAATTGTGTATACTAACATCCCTTCTAGACTTCCACAAGGGGTCTCTGTATTGAACTGTATTTAACAATGTTAGAAGAGATAGTGACTCACATAATCCAACTATACAATAGTTCTATGGTAACATACAGTAAAGTACACTCTGACTGACTTTTCTTTCCTTTTTTCAGATTGGTGGGGGTGATGGGATTCCTATAAGTTTTAGCACAGTTATAGATTACCACCATCCACCACCACAACTAGCATAACAATTTTCCATCACCCCCCAAAATCTGTTATGAGAATATTTTGTAGTCACAACCTCCCCCAAACCTTAGCAGTCACTGATATGTTCGCAATGTATTTTGTCTATTTGAAAATCTTGTACAAATGAAATCATACAGTATGTAATCTTTCCTAAAGTTTCTAACTTTTGTGTGTATTATAAATAGTAGGTGTATATATTTACGGCTTACGTGAGCTATTTTGACGCAGGCCTGAAATGCATGATGAAGGTAAATAAGGGTAAATGGGGTATTCTTCACCTCAAGCATTTATTCTTTATGTTACAAACAATCCAATTATACTGTTTTAGTTATTTTTAAATGTACAATTAAACTATTTTTAACTATAGTCACCCTGTTGTGCTAGCAAATACTAGGCCTTATTCATTCTTTCCATTTTTTTGTACCCGCTAACCATCACCACTACCGACCTCACACTCTTTTCCAGCCTCTGGTAATCTTCCTTCATTCTCTATCTCAATGAGTTCAACTAGTTTAATTTTTAGGTCCCACAAATAAGTGAGAATGTGTAAAGTTTGTCTTTCTGTGCCTGGCTTATTTCACTTAACACAAGGGTCTCCAGTTTCATCCATGTAGCTGCAAATGACAGGATCTTACTCTTTTTTATGGCAGAATAGTACTCCATTGTATATATACCACATTTTATTTATTTATTCTTTTGTTCATGGGCACTTAAGTTGCTAATATATAGAAGCATAATTGATTTTCATGTGTTGTCTTTGCATTCCTAAACCCACTCATTAGTTCAAGGAAATTGAGGATTCCTGGATAATTTCTCAATAGGTAATCATGCCATCTGCAAATAAATGTAGCTTTATTTCTTTTTTTCTGATCTATATATTTTGTAGTTATTTTTCTTTCTTTAATCCACTGGATAAACTTTCCTGTACAAAGCTAAATAGGAGTGACATCCTTGCTTTGTTCCCTATCTTAGGAGGAAGACATTCAATCTTTCACCATTAACTAAAATACTAGTGTCATAAGATCCTTGGGGTATTGCTTCAGCAGCCAGAAACCTCCGTGACCAGTGGTGCTTTTGCCCAAGTTTTGCTTGAGCCTGCTGGGCTTGTTCCACCCGCTCAGCCTGGCAGGCTGTACCAGGCTGATGCTACTGGCCCTGATCCCATAACTGCCAAGGGTGAGCCAGGCATGGAGCAGCAAGGGCTGTGTGAGTGACCGGGCATGGGGTCCAGCCTCTATGCATAGTGAGGTGCACTGGCTGCGGTGGGGCAGGAAGCTCCAGGTGCTGACATGGGTGTGGGCTCCGTGTGAGTCTGCAGATGATGCAGATGAACCAGGCATACTGCAAGCAGTTTCCACTGTGGACACCAGGGAACATGGGGCCACCTGGAAGCTTGGTGATGCCAGGAACTGCAGAGACCCAAAGAAGATGTCACAGCTTGGGGAGCTCCTAAGTCTGGGCTCCCCAAAGGGCCACAGCTCATCCCCCTTTCTGTCTTCTCTCCTTCTCGTTGCCCTCAATGTGGCAAGCAGAGAGGTATGTTCAGCCCTATTTGTGTCATAGCTGTTTCAGTCTCACCATTTGGTGGGTCCCAAGTTCTTGTTCAGCATTCAGGAAGAATTAGGTAGGCAGACAATTGGAAGGTGAGCAAGGCAAAGAGGTGCTTTATTGAGTGACAGCACAGCTCTCTGGAGACACAAAGTGGGTAGATCCTCTCTGCAGGCAGGTCCTCCCATCTGCCTGAATCTGGCTGAGTCCAGGTTTTTATGGGATTGGAAGGGAGGAAGTGTACGGGCCCATGAGTGGCCATGGGTAGGCCCGGAGAAAAAGCACCATAAGTTCTAGCTCCACAGAACTGGGAATCTGGCACCCAGGATTCAGGCCTTTCCTGGCTTGAAGGTAGGGCATCACTGGGGACATGCCCCTTTCTGCCCAGAGCCTGTCTGCCTCCTGCTGCCCCTAAATGTCATCCATGGTCCCCAGGCTGTTTATGCCAAGGGGCGCCTGCAGGTCTGTGCTGAGCTACCCTAAGCCCTTCCTTGGCCTCCCTCCCATGCTTATCAGTGCCCAAAGTCCAGAGGGAGCTGAGGAGGCAGGGTGCTGGCATGTCAGTGCCGCCTGGAGCATGCGCACACTCAGCTGGGTTGTGACATTGCCTGGGCTCAGCCTCAACTTTGCTCTGAAATTCAAACATGCACTGGGAGCAGGGGGAAGTCAAGGCAGCTGGAGCAGGCACTTTCAGGCCTGCAGGGGCACACCCATGGGCCCACACCCACCACTGGGTGGCTGCAGCTGCACCTGGTAGCACGGGCTCCTGCCCCACCAACTTGGAAGGGGACAGGGCTTCCACCTATGCCTGGTTCCCTCTGGCTTCAGGGGATACGCAGCAACCCAGGCCTTGCCTCCCTGGCAGCAGCCTGCGTCTCTGCAGCAGCAGCTCCAGATGGGCTGCTGCTGCCATCACTAGCTGTAGATTGTTTTTATGAACACTGTTTTTCAAGTTGATCAAGTTGTCTTCCGTTCCCAGTTTGATGTTTATCAGTTTTTTCAGAAATACATGTTGAATTTTGGCAAGTTACTATGATGATTTCTTTTTTCATTTTTAGACTGTTAACATGACAGATAAAGTCGGTTGATTTTCAAATATAGATCCATCCTTACATTCCCAGAACAATCTCTGTTTGTGTTTTAAAAACATATTTCCGACATTGAGTTATTTCTTGTCCTATGTTGTTTTGGTATCAAAGCAATAATAGGTTCATAAATGAGTTGGGAAGTATTTTGTCTCCCATTTTCTGGATGAAAGTTTATAAAGTTTGTTTTGTTCAATAGCCAAGGAGAGTTCTCTTTTTGGATGGTTCTACTGCAAATTTAATTTCCTTAATAATTATAGAATAATTCAGGTTTTTAATTTCATTATTGATGAGTTATGCTAGTTTTGGTTTTTAGAAAAATGGCTCTTTTGATCTACGTTGATGAAGTATATGCTTAAGGTTGTCTGTTGTATTGTCTTATTACTCTTCAATGTTTCTAAAGTATGTAGTGGATCCTCTCCTTTAATACTAAGACTTACTTACCAATTTTGGGACCGCTTTTAATGACAGCTAATTTACAACATCCCTAGGTTGTAATCTTCCTGTAAGAGTATCAACATAGAACATTTTGGTAGTATACAACTTTACCCTGCACAAATGAAACAGAATGTAGCCAAATGCTATAAACCTGACTTTGGGGGCAATAAATATTACCAAACCTTAATATTTTTCTATAATAGTGTAGGCTACAAAATAGTGCCAGTCCAAAAACTGTTACTGGCACACAAGAAAATCAGGACAGAAGGTAGGAATGAGAATTTGGAAAGCGATTATAGCAATATGATAGTAATTTTATGTCTTTTGAGTAAATAATAAAATTAGGTTATATTTTAAATACCTTTTTACATTTTTAGTAATTTTTAAATATTTTATAAAAATATCTATTCAGTACAAAACATGTTTCACAGAAATAAAATTGTCTTTCAATACATATTCTTTGAGATAACTACTCCAGAGAAATTGTCCACCAATGTATCATGGTCTTTCTTTAAAAAAAAAAAAAAAAACAAAATTTTCCTGTTTATTCATCTTCTAGGAAGTCATTTCCACCCTCATAATGGAATGCTATCTCTCTGGATCTATAATTTATTCAAAATATTTTTTCTTTCTTTAGAGGTGGACTTGAAATATATTCATTCCTGTCTTAACACATTCTTGTATTGCTAAGCAGATAGTGAAGTCTCTGTGATGTTTGCCTATTTATTTTTAGGAATTAAGCTTCTGTTTAACCATTTTTATCTTCTTTAAACCATGTCACATCGTTTCTGCATCCACCAAATTTTCCTCATTTAGGTATCTAGGTCACTGAAAATCTTTGCAAATACTAGCATTGATGCTTTTTTTAAATTTAACTTTGGTATTTTTAATTGTAAACTTGAAATGTGAATATTTGATGCTTCTCCTAACCATCTCACCAACTGCATCCATAATTTTCTAGTTGTTTGTGTGTGTGTGTAATCACTGACAATTATTAATTAATTTTTTTCACTGCCTTCTGAATTTTTATACTTATGAGAGATTAAAACAAAACTATGGTATATCCAAGCCAAACAACTTCCAATTAGAAAAGTTTTAAAACATGCAGCGAAATAAGGAGGCATAGAGGCAAATAATCAGAAATATTAAGCAAAGTTGAGAATTCTTTCTTGAATAGTATGATTCATGATACATAAAATTGATGGGGTGCAAATAGATAAGTAGGCTATTGAGATTTTGAAAGAATTTCAGTGTGAAAGAAACAATAAGTCTTGTCTAACAAGCTTCTGACTGTTTGATGAGCTTCAAAAAAAAAGTGATATAGAAAAACTGGGCAAACTGTAAGGATAGCACAGCCAGGCATGACACTTTAGATGTGACTGAGTAAGATGATAGACTTGGAAGAGTATTTCAGAAGTTGAAGACATAGTCATAAAGAATAATGTGTAAGAGAAAAAAGAATCCAAGTCTTTATACCAACAAAGATCAAAAAGACAAAGAAGGATAAACTATAATAGTAAAGGGTTCAATTTAACAAGAAGACCCAGCTATCCTAAACATATATGCACCCAACGTGGCAGCACCCAGAATCATAAAGCAAGTTCTTAGAGACTTTCAAAGAGACTTAGATAGACTCCCATACAATAATAGTGAGAGGCTTCAACATCCTACTGACAGTATTAGATAGATGATTAAGACAGGAAATTAACAAATGTATTCAGGACCTGAACTCATATTGGACCAAAAGGACCTCATAAACACCTATAGGACTCCCCACACAAAAACAACAGCATATACATTCTTCTTATTGCCACATACTCTAAAATCGACCACACAATCAGACGTAAAATAATCCTCAGCAAATGCAAAAGAACAAAAATCATACCATCCACTCTCTTGGACCACAGTGCAATAAAAATAGAATTACCAACTAAAAATTGCTCAAAAGCATACAATTACATGGAAATTAAACTTGCTTCTAAATGACTTTTGAGTAAACAATGAAATTAAGGCAGAAATCAAGAAGTTCTTGAAACTAATGAGAGCAAGGATACAACATATCAGAATCTCTGGAACACAGCTAAGGGACTATTAAGAGGGAAACTAAACACACATACTAAAAGTTAAAATGACATCAAGATAACAAAGTAACATCAAAACAAAAATAACTAGAGAAATAAGAGCAAATCAACTCCAACGCTGGCAAAAGACAAGAAATAAGCAAAATCAGAATTGAATTTACATTCAGAGATTAAGATATGAAAAACCATTCAACAGATCAATGAATTGAGGAGTTAGCTTTTTTGAAAAAAATTAATAAAAAATAACACTAGCTAGACTAATAAAGAGGCCTAGAAAGAAGATACAAACACAATTTGAAATAACAAAGAATATGTTACCACTGACCCCACAGAAACAAAAATAACCATCAGTGACTACGATGAACACCTCCACATATACAAACTAGGAAATCTAGAAGACATAGATAATTCCTGGACACATATACCATCCCAAGACTGAAACAGAAAAAAATTGAATTCCTAAAAAGATCAATGACAAGCTTTGAAATTGAATCAGTAAAAATAGCCTATTAACCTAAAAAAAAAAGTTCTGGACCAGATGGATTTGTAGTCGAATTCTAACTCATGTCCAAAGAAGAGCTGTACCATTCCTACTGAAAATATTCCAAAAAATTGAGTAGTAGTGACTTATTTCTAACTCATTCTTTGAGACCAGCATCATCCTGATAACAAAATCTGGCAGAGACATAACAACAAAAAAGAAAACTTTAGGCCAGTATTCTTGATGAACAATGCTGCAAAAATCCTCAACAAAATACTTGCAAACTGAAGCCAGCAGCATATCAAAAAGTTTATCCACCACGATCAAGTCAGCTTTATTCCTGGAATGCAAGGTTGGTCCAACATATGCAAATTGATAAATGTGATTCATCACATAAACAGAACTAAAGACAAAAACCACGTGATTATCTCAATAGATGCAGAAAAGGCTTTCAATATAATTTCACATCCCTTCATGTTAAAAGTGTCAACTGAAAAAAAAATCCCTCAAAATAATAAGAGCCATCTATGACAAATCCACAGCCAACATCATACTGAATAGGCAAAAACTGGAAGCATTCCCTTTGAAAACCCACAAAAGACAAGGATGCCCTCTCTCACCTATCTTACTTGACATCATATTGGAAGTCCTGGCCAGAGCAATCAGGCAAGATAAATAAATAAAGGGCATTCAAATTGGAAGAGAGGAAGTAAAACTTTCCCTATTTGCAGATGACATGATTCTATATCTAGAAAACCCCATAATCTCAGCCCAAAAGCTCTTTAAGCTCATGCACAACTTCAGCAAAATTTTAGAATACAAACTCAATGTGCAAATACCACTAACATTCCCGTATACCACAGCATTCAAGCCAACAGCCAAATTAGGAAAGCAATCTCGTTCACAATTGCCACAAAAAGAAAAAAAAAATACCTAGGAATACATTTAACCAGAGAGATGAACTATCTCTACGATACTAATTACAAAACATTGCCCAAAGAAACCAGAGATGACACAAACACATGGAAAACATCCTATGCTCATGGATAGGAAGAATCAACATTGTTAAAATGGCCATACTGCCCAAAGCAATTTATAGAATCAGTGCTATTCCTATCAAACTGCCAATGACATTCTTCATAAAACTAGAAACAAATATTTTAAAATGTATATGGAACCAATAAAGAGCCTGAATAGGTAAGGCAATGCTAAGCAAATTAATAATAATAATAATAATAAAGCAGGAGTCACCATGCTACCTGACTTAATACTACACTGCAGTGTTACAGTAACCCAAATGGCATGGTACTGGTGAAAAAAACCAAACACATAGACCAATGGAACTGAATAGAGAGTTCAGAAATAAGACCACACACATACAACTGTCTGATCTTTGACAAAGTCAACAAAAACAAGCAACGGGGAAAGGACTCCCTATTCAGTAAATGGTGCTGAGATAACTGACTAGCCAAATGCAGAAGATTGAAATTGGACTTCATGCTTCCACAATATACAAAAATCAACTCAATACGGATTAAAGACGTAAAAGTAAAACCCAAAACTATAAGAACCCTGGAAGACAACCGAGGCAATAACATTCTGAATATAGAAACGGGCAAAGATTTTATGGCAAAGATTTCATGATGAAGACACCAAAAGCAATTGCAACAAAAGCAAAAATTGACAAATGAGATCTAATTAAACTAAAGAGCTGCTACTTAGCAAAAGAAACTATCATCAGAGTAAACAAAAACCTATAGAATAGGAGAAAATATTTGCAAACTATGTGTCTGACAAAAGTCTAATATCTAGCTTCTATAAGGAAAACAAACAAATGTACACACACATAACAACCTCATTACAAAGTAGGCAAAAGACATGAATAGCCACTTTTCCAAAGAAATCATACATGTGGCCAACAAGCATATGATAAAAAAGGTCAGTAACACTGATCATTAGAGAAATACAAATCAAAACCACAATGAAATATCATTTCACACCATTCAGTATGTCCATTACTAAAAAGTCAAAATATACTGGAAAGGTCGCTGAGAAAAGCGAATGCTTATACACTGTTGGTGGAGGTACAGATTAGTTCAATCATTGTGGAAGACAGTGTGGCAATTCCCCAAAGAGCTAAAAGCAGAACTATCATTTGACTCAGCAATCCCATTACTGGGTGTAAACCTACAGAAATATAAATTGTTCTATCATAAAGAACATGCACACATATATTCACTGCAACACTATTCACAATAGCAAAGACAAGGAATCAACATAAATGCTCATCAATGATAGAATAGATAAAGAAAATGTGTTATACACACCATGGAATACTCTCCAGGCATAAAAACACATGAGATCATGTCCTTTTTAGGAATATGGATGGAGCTGGAGGCCATTGTTCTTAGCAAACCAATGCAGGAAGAGAAAACCAAATGTTCTCACTTTAAAGTGGGAGCTAAATGATGAGATCTCATGGACACAAGGAGGGAAACAACAGACACTAGGGCTTACCCGAGGAAGGAGAGGACCTTAAACAAAATAACTATCGGGGTACTTGGCTTAGTACCTGGGTGACAAAATGATTTGTACAACAAACCCCCATGACACTACTTTACCTATATAAAAAAACCTCCACATGTACTCCTGAACCCAAAATAAAGAACCCACATGTACTCTTAAATCCAAATCTTAGAAAATCAAAAAGCAAAACAAAGTCTAATCAAAACGTTTTCCCCATATCATTCACTGTTCTTTTCAACAATCTGTGGTCTGTGTTTCCCATTCTTCTCCTTTTCAAATGAATTATTTATTAGTTAAGCTGTCTCTGTTCTGCTACTGTATATTAGTTGGGGGAGGGTGGGCAGAGCAAGCAACATCTTTTGAATTCAAAGTTCACTCGACTGTGAAGGCAGTTTTATACCTGATGCAGAATAATGTGTATTATTTAGAGAACTAGGACCTGAGCTGGATGTTGTTAGTAACAAAATTTTAAGTGCCTTCTTTGTAAACAGAGTATGTTCAATGTGTGAGAGGAAAAAAGAGTGAAACTGGTAGTTGATCACCAGAAAGGCAGATTTTGGCAAAAAAGAAAAAACCCACAAAAAACAAAAAACAAACAAAAATATCCATTTGTTTGTCAAATTTCATTTTATTCTCCTCTTTGAAACAGAAAAACTATGATGACTAGATTTTCTGGAGGCATTAAGAAATTTGATTATTTACCAGCCACACCTCTCACCTCCCAGAAAATCCAGTGAAGTCTTTGAGTCTCTAGTGACTGCTATAGTTTCTATATCAATGATTCCCAATGAGGTAACTTCCCTTTGCCACCCAGGGATCACCTGACAACATCTGGAGAAATTTGTGTTTGTAAAAACTGGGATGATACTACTGGACTCTAATTGGTAGAAGCTTGGGATGCTCATAAGCATCATGCAATATATAGGACAGTTGCCCACAGTGCAAGTTATCCAGAAACCCTTTTCTGAAAAGATGGCATCTTGGTTTAAATAACCATATGAGACAGAGAACCTCTGTCCACTTTCATTAGATGATAAATGTGACACAAGCCTTTATAGTATTAATATACCAAAATTTGTTTTTTGAATTTTTTTTTTTTTTGAAATGGAGTCTTGCTCTGTCACTCAGGCTGGAGTGCAATGGTGCGATCTCCGCTCACCACAACCTCTGCCTCCTGGGTTCAAGCATTCTCCTGCCTCAGCCTCCCAAGTAGCTGGGATTACAGGTATGTGCCACCACACTTGGCTAATTTTTTGTATTTTTAGAAGAGATGGGGTTTCACTATGTTGACTAGCCTGGTCTCGAATTCCTGACCTCGTGATCCACCCACCTTGGCCTCCCAAAGTGCTGGGATTATAAGTGCAAGCCACTGCCCCTGACCGTTTTTTGAATTTTTTGTAATACTCTCTCATATGTACCGAATGTTAAATCACTGATTTAAAGCCTTAGAACTTACTACCTCATAGAATTGGTAAGAAGATTAATTATTTTGCTTATAAAGCATTTGGGACAGTAATTGGTACAAGGTGCAAAATGTTTGGTTAAAAATAATGTTTTTGTCTTCCTATTACTTTCTCCTTTATGTAAGTATAATCATGTACCACATAACAGCGTTTCCCTTGGCAATGAACAGAACTTACAATAGTGGTCCTATAAAGTTATAATAGAGCTGAAAAATTCCTACGGCCTAGTGATGTCATAGCCACTGTAATGTTGTAGCACATTCATTATTCACATATATGTGGTGATGTTGATGTAAACAAACCTGCTGTACTGCCAGACCTTATAGAAGTGTAGCATATTCAGTTAGACTCAGTATATAATACTTGGTAATACTAATAAATGACTATGTTATTGGTTTAGGTATTTACTACATAATAGTTTTTTATCATTATTTTGAAGGATACTTTTACTTATTAAAAAAGTTAATGGTAAAACAGCCTCGGGCAGGGTCTTCAGGAGTTATTCCAGAAGAAGGCGCTGTTAAATCCAGGAGATGAAAACTTCATATGTGCTGTTGCTTCTGAAGACCTGCCAGTAGGACAAGATGTGGAGGCAGACAGTCATATTGATGATACAGGCCTATGCTAATGTATGTGTTTACATCTTAGTTTTTAACAAAAAAGTTTAAAAAGTAGAAACAAATTAAAAATAGAAAAAGGAAATAACCTGTGTAACAAACAAAATATTTTTGTACAGCTCTGCAATGGGTTTGTATTTTAGTGACGTAAGAGTTACAAATTTTTCAAAATTAAAACTTGCATAAAGTAAAATTGTTACTGTGAGCTCAGGTTTATTTATTATTGAAGGAAGAAAATATATTTATAAATGTAGTGTGTCCTATATATAGTGTTTATAAAGTCTACAGTAGTGTACAGTAATGCACTGGGCCTTTACATTCACTCACCACTCACTCTGACTCACCCAGCATAACTTTCAGTCCTGCAAGCTCTATTCACAGTATGTGCCCTACGTAGTTATACTATTTTTAATCTTCTATATCAATTTTTATTGTACGTTTCTATGTTTAAATATATTTAATATATGAATACATAACCATTGTGTTACAATTGCCTATGGTATTCCATGCAGTACCATACTGTATAAGATTGTAGCCCAGGAGAAAAAGGCTATACAATATAATAGGTGTATAGTAGGTATAGCCTCTTCGTAGGATAGGTAGTAGGTGCCTAGTAGGCTACACCATCTATATTTGTGTAAGTGCACTCCATGTTGTTCACACAAAGACAAAATCCCCTAATGATGCGTTTCTCAGAATGTATCTCCATCATTAAGCTGCATATGACTGGAAGGTTAGTTTACAATTTCCTTTTGTAGATGGGGAAAATTAGGGCACAAAGAGGTTAATTAAGTTGATTATATTTGCAGAGATAGTAAACAATAAAACAGATATGGACCTAAAAAATCTGATTCCCAAGTTCAGGTCTTTGATACCCCACTACAACTGCCTTTAGTTGGAAAAGGAAGAGAAGTCCCACAGATGTGGAAAATTTCACTTAAATTAAAGATCTTTTCTTCTCTGTGTCTCAACTGATTATAGACTCAGCTGCCTTTGGAAGCTCAACATTAATGAGACGTATATTATACAGAAATTCTGGTAATTGTAGAAAGACTCCACACTGTATCCATGCTTCACATGGAGTGGTAGCCAGTAACCAGAGTAAGCAGAATATTAAGTACTGAAATCTCATATTTCATGTAGAGGCTTTCCTGAGTAAAATAAGTAACTAAGCTGAGATATAGTTCACCTGCCGGGACTGCTCAGATTCCAGCCTGCTGGATCACACCGAATGAGTGATTGAAATTTATAACAAACAGCCTTGTAGCTGAAAATCTGAGAAAAATATCCTGACTTTAGATTCTGTCTTTAGAGTGAGAAAATAAAAAGAGTATATATTCACTGAGTTTGGGGAAAAATACCTGTATATAAATCTCTATTCAATAAAATGTATGGGAAAAAAATGAATCAGTGAAAAAACAGGACATATAAAAAGAGGAGATCTTTTATGTGTGAGATGTTTGAGGGGAATGTGATCTGCCTACAGTGTGAGGCTCTCCATTCTCTCACACTGTGTCACGTGTGCTCAATCCTTTTGATTAGGAAGTGGAGAACTGATACAGAATGTCAGTCATAACTCAGAATAATGAGTTTGGGGAAGAGATATCTGATGCAAAATGGCCAATCAGAGCCTTTGGATGTTAAGAACAGACATCACATTTACATAAGGGTTGTTGATTTAGAACCATTTGACTATAGACCTGAAGAAAGCCATCCTGACAGTCATATTGAGAAAGCCTGCATTCATTTAATTTTGTGTTTTGAATGTTGGCTATGTGCAAAGGCACTAATCCAGTTCCAGGAGATAGCACAATAGACAAAACAGATTATATCCAGGCCCGTTTAAAAGCTAACTTTCTAGCAAGGGACAGAGACTTAAATAAATAAAAAGTGCATAATGTGAAGCCAGTTTGAGATAAATGTTGTTTTTAAAACTAAAACAAAGCTGAGGTGTCAAATACAAATTGAAGAAACATGGTTTGGATAGCATTATTAGAAAAAGACTTCCTGAAGAAGAAGCATCTGAACAACAAAAGAAACAAAAAAAGACAGCAAGCAAGGAAAACGTCTGGGGGAAGGCAGAAGGAATCGTGAGTGCAAAACTTGAAATGGAAGCATTTGCGTTTTTACAATGTTTGATGAAAAGAGTGACAGTGTGGTTGAAGCAGAATGAGTAATAATACAGTTGGCCTTCCACATCCATAGGTTCCACATCCATGGATTCGACCAGCCACAAATTTAAAAAAAAAAAAATATGTGTATCTGTATCTAACACATACAGGCTATTTTCATGTTATTGTACCCTAAACAATACATCATCACAACCATATAGCAGCTACATTATATTAGACACAAGTAATCTAAAGATGATTTTAAATATACAGGAAGATGTACATAGGCTATATGCAAATAATAAACCATTTTATATCAGGGATTTGAGCATGTGTGAGTTTGGGTATCCATGGAAGATCCTGGAACCAATCCTCCACAGATACTGAGGAATGACTTCATTCCACAGGAAATAAGCCAAGAGCAAGAGCATGTATGGCCTTTTAGGCTAAAGAAGCACTTCCAATTGAATTATAATGAAAGGCCATGTAATAATCTGGCTGAGTAGGTAATGTGCTAATGTGATGAGATTTACAGTTGCACATAGGGAAAAAGTTTTGATAGGCAAGAGTAGAAAAAAAGGGTTAGAAGAGAGGCTCTAAACATGTTAGGAGGCTAATAAAGATTACAGGACAAAGATGGCCCATTGCAGTGGCAATGGTGATAATATAAAGAATATATTTTGAAAATAAAGATGATAGAATTTAGCAGAAAATAATAGGGAAAAAGAAGAACAAAGGCAGATCATAAAAGTTGAAGAGAAATAGCAAGGTGGTAGATTTAAATCCACATATATCAATAACCACATTAAATGTTAATGATCTAAACACCTAATTTAAAAGGCAGAAGTTGTCAGATTGTATAAGAAAGCAACACACTACAATACGCTATGTATAAGACAATGTAAAGACACAAACAGATTAAAAGCGAATGGATACAATACGTCCCATGCTAACACAAATAAAAAGGAAGTTGAAGTAGCTATATTAATATAAGACAAAGTAAATTGCAAAGCAAGAATGCTGTCAGGAAATAAAGAGTGTCATTTTATCTAAAAAGCTAATTCAATAGAAGATATAATAATCAAAAATTCTTATGAGTCTAAACACAATGTGTATGTGAAGCAAACACTCTTAAAGGAGAAAAATTCGCCATTGTAGTATGAAATGTAAACACCTTCAACTAACTCAATACTTCATAGACAATTAGACTGAAAATAAATGAGAATATAGAAAACAAACACAATCAATCAACCTGACAAACTGATATTTATAAAACATTTTATCTAATAGCAGCAGAAAACACATTCTCAAGTAGACACGGAAACTTTACCAAGAAGCACCATACAGAAAGTCTATCAAACACATGTCAATAAATGCCAATGCATTCAAATCACACAGAATATATTATCTGACCACAATAGATTTAAATGAAAATTTAATCAGTCAATAATCATCATTAACATCATTATCATCACCAACATCATTGTTATCATCACTATTTCTAATATTTGGAAAATTCAATGGGAAATTGTACATTTTAAAACTTGGTAAGCTATATATACGATATCATAAACCCAGTATATTGCTTAACGGAAAAACATTAGAGTCATTTCCATCCTGAGAAACAATGCAAGGATGCCTACTATCTTAGCTGTTCTTCAGCATTGTAATAGAAGTATTAGACAATGCGATTATACAAGATTAATTGGACACATAAGAATGATAAAGAATGCTAAAGCTATCTCTTTCACAGAGTATAATCATCTTCTTGGGAAACACTACATCAACAATTTAAAAATATTAAATGATAAAAGGATGATGTAAAATGACAAGATATGAAAATATCACACTTCGGGAGGCCAAGGTGGAGGGGTTGACTGTGCTCAGGAGTTTAAGACCAGACTGGGCAACATGGCAAACCCTTGTCTCTACCAAAAATTAAAAAAAAAAAAAAAATTATCTGAGTGTAGTGGTGCCACGCCTGTGGTTCCAGCTACTTTGGAGGCTGAGGTGGGAGGATCACTTGAGCTCGGGAGGTGGAGGTTGCAGTTAGCTGAGACTGTGCTACTGCATTCAAACCTGGATGACAAAATGAGACCCCATGTCAAAAAACAAAAGCTACACACACTGTCATGCAGGAAGATGATATATGGTCATTGATTTTTACTTTGAAACACAGTAAAAATCAATGACCATATATCATCTTCCTGCATGACAGTGTGAGTAGCTCTGCTAATTCACTACCCAGTGAATTTTGGAAATTTTGGAAAAATTTACATTAAAATTGTTATAAAACTGAATTGGTGTCCACTCTCCTGGCAAAGTAAGACCAGATACCCACAGTGAGAATTTGCAGAGTAGGAAAGACACGCTTATTCATAAGGCACCAAGCATGGAGGACCAGGCAGCTAAGGCTCAAATTCTGACTTCCCCAGTGGCTTGCAGGTAAAGGCTTTCAAATACAGGAGTAAATTTCAGGAAAGCAAAAGTTACAGACAAAATGATAAATCAATACATGGACGTTACAAATTGATTTGGGCCTGAAAAGGTAGGATATCTTTCAGCAGGGGCTTATAGGTTATAAGTAGATTCAAACATTTTCTTATTTGCAATTGGTAAAGGAAGAGAAAAATGGTTTAAAAATTTAGAATCAGCTATGGCTCATGGGTTTGACTCCCTCTAGGGCTCTCAGGAAGAAATTCAGAGCAAAGAATAGTTCAGAGTTCAGTCCTCCCTTCTTTCTTATCTGAAGTTTGTTTGTTGACAGATCCATTTGGTGGGAGTCCAGCTTTCTGAGAAACATCTCAGAGGTATGTTAAGATGTCATCATTAGCACATCTACTGACTCTAACTTTGCTATTGTTTTAGGTTACTATTGCCCTCCTCCCTACAAGTCATTTATTTACTTCTCTTGGCTAGCTAGGTGCCTGGAGTTTCACTTGAAGATACTGAAGATTTTCCTTTCTTTCTCTGCCTTGGGGCAGGAGTACAGGCCCCTAAGAAGGAGTCTCTGCTCTGTCTCAAAATAAATAAAGTCACTTGAAATAGTTCTAAGGGTGAATAACAAGTGAACAAACATATATTCAAGAAACTGTATGAAAATTTGGTCTGCCCTATCCTCTCCTATATCCTCTGCTTCTCTCCCCCACGCTCTTCTTCTCTCCCACATCCCAACTAATTGAGGGAGAGAATCAACTCTAGACTGCTGCAACCCAAAAAACAGTTCTCCTTCCACCCTCAGCTCTCAGCCAAAAGGTTTTCTTACTAGGGGTAGGACTTCACATTTTTCATCTTGCCCCTATTTTTCTATTGCTGAAACTAAGTCCTTGGTGAGTGTAGTCAAGAGATTGTGGCCCACTTCTGCCTAGCCCGTACTCGTGGAGCAGAATCTCTGCCTTGTGTTTGGCTCACAGAAAATACTGGGAACACAATGGCCTTCTCTTAGCTCTGGGGACAGTGGTTCCATCTTTGAAAAAGCAAGCCAAAAGGATCCTGTTGCTAAATATGCAGGTACTATAAGCAGGTGTCACTCAAAAAGAAGCTTGCCATTGTCTCTACTCCCACTCCCTGCTACAAAGCCCTGGTTCAGAGATTTTGGCTGGGGTGGACAGAGAAAGAAGCAGTAAAACAGATAGTTTCTAATTTATTTTTTAAATAACATATTTCATTTGCAATGTAGTGTGGAAAAGTTTAAATCTAAGAAATTTCTCAAAACAGTAAAGTTTATGGTGAAGAAAACTGGGAGGTTCTAATAAAGATGCAGCCTAGACTGTAGGCTAGGTAGTTTGCAAAAAATTAGACAGCTAGAAGAGTTCTTTTGAAGGAAGAATGAAATATCAAACACTGACTCGGAAACAATTCCTTGGAAAGAGCATCCAATTTGAATAGGCTAGTTCATACAGAAATTTTTGCTCCAGGACAATGTTGTAAATAATAGAGCAATTGGCCCATAACTAGTACAGTTTAACAGCTGGATATGACTAAGAAAAGAGTGGAAGAGAGAGCTCTACCATCGTTATCACAGAGTAATCGTGGGTATAGTCAAAACTGTATATTTTTGAGGAGCAATATCAGAAACTTAACACTGTGCAAGGGAATTAGTTTTACTAAAATAATTTGGTAGTCACTGAAAAATTAGAAAACTAATAACAAAGACAAGCTTGGGGTAGAGGTAATATACCCAAAGATGCTACAGTATGTTATTTAAAATGTTCAATGTCCAAGAAAATATTATCAGGCATGCAAATAGTAAAACAACAGATGTTGCTTGTGAGAGCATTCAGATTTTGGATTTAAAAGGAAAAAATTTCAAAGTACCCATTATAATTATGTTCACAGAAGTAAAGGAAATCTTGATTAAAGAAGTAAAGGAAGTTATAATTACAATGTCACATCAAATAGAGAATTTCACTAAAGAGATAGAAAAATACAATATATAAGCAATCAAACAACTCTAATGAAAGAAAATAAATAATCCAATTAAAAAATAGGCAAGGAATCTAAATAAACATGTCAAAAGAAGACATAAAAATGACAATCAAATACATGAAAAAAACTGCTTAACTTCACAAGTCCTAGGAAAATACAAATGAAAACCACAATGAGGCATCACGTCACACCTGTCAGAATGGCTATTACCAAAAAGACAAGTGTTAGCATGTATTAGCAAGGATGTGGAATAAAGGAAACCCTTGTACACTGTTGGTGGAAATGTAAATTAGTACAGCCATTGTGGAAAACAGTAAATAGTATAGAGTTTGCTCATAAAACAAAAAATAGAATCACCATATGATTCAGCAATCACCTGTCTGGATATTTACCTCTCAAATTTAAAATCAGTTTGTCAAAGAGTAATCTGCACTCCCATGTTCACTACACCATACCCATAAGCACACACACATAAATATATACTGAAAATCACAGCAGCCAAGTTATGGAATCAACTGAAGTGTCCATAAATGGATAAAGAAAAGAAGGTAGAGATGCACAATGAGATATTATTTAGCCCTAGAAAAGAAAGAAATGTTGTCTTTTGTGACAACCTTGATGGAATTGGAGAATATTGTGCTAAATGAAATAAGACAGGCACAGAAAGACAAATAATGCATGTTCTCACTGATATGTGGAATCTGAAACATCAAACTAAAAGAAGGAGAGAGTAGAATGGTGATAATCAGAGGCCAGAGGTATGGAAATGACGTATGTAAGTGTATAAGCTCTCAGTTAAACAGAGGGAATAAATTTTATTATTATTTTTCACTCCAAGATTTATTATACAGTATGATGAGTATAGTAAATAATGATGTATTGTACATTTCAAAATATCTAAGAGAATAAATTTTAAATGTTTTTACCACAAAAAATATGTATTTAAAAGAAATGGATATTTTAAGTATCTTGATATAATTATTCCATATTGTATTCATAAATCATAATTTTTTACCCCAGAAAAAAATACAACTATATTTCATCAATTTATAATTAAAAAATAAAAATTTAAAAATACACAAGAATAAATAATCCCTCAAAAATAAAATGTACAGTAACTGAAATTCTAAATACATTAGAGTGGCTTGACAATAGATAAGAACTAGTAAAAGTAAAAACTAGCAAACTTGAAGATAGATCAATAAAGGTTATGTGAGTTGAAGAACAAAGAGAAAAAATAATGAAGAAAATAAAGACAGCCTCAGAGAAATATGGGAAATATGGACAACATTAAGCACACCAACATATAAATAATATGAATATAAGAGGACTAGAAAAAAAAAGTTATTCAAAGAAATGCTAGCTGAAAACCTCCCCTATTTATTGAAAACAATAAATTTAGATATTAATAAATAACATAAATCACATAAATAAATAATACAAACAACTTTAGGTACTTTAACAAACTCCAAGTGGGATAAGCACGTAGAGTCCCACAGACACACCATAGTAAAAATACTCAAAGTTTTAGAGAAAGCAGTCTAAAACAACAAGAGAAAATGTTTCTTAAAAGAGATCCCCAATAAAACTAATGGCTGTCTTCTCAATAAAAACAGTGGATGCCCAAAGAGATGAGATAACTTATTCAAAATTCTCAAAGAAAGAAATATCTATCAAAAATCCTATATCAAGCCAACCTATTGTTCAAAAATATTGGTAGCTAAAGGTGTTCTTAAATAAAACTGAGAGAATACATTGCTAGTAGACATACCTTACAACAAACAGTAGTAAAAGAAGTTCTTCAGGGTGAAAGCAAGTAACTACAAATGGTCACTTGAATTTATATAAATAGACAAAGCATTGATAAAGGTAATTACATAACTATAATATATATCTTTATTACAGATAACTATAATATATACTATTATATAAATATAACTATAGTATATACTATTAATGAAGATCCTTTTCTTTTATTAACTAACAATAGCAATTGAATAGACTCATGTTTACAATGCACCTGTAGGCTCAGAGCACATACAAATGTAATGTATATGTAATATGTTTGTGAATAATAGCACAAAGAAGGTGGCTAGAGCAGAGCCATAATGGGCTAACGTAATAATGACAAATGATAATATAATAATTATGATAATGTATTGTTTGGTTTGTAAAATTAATAGATGTAATAAGTAGTAGCCCAAAAGGAGAGTAAAAAGAAATGGAGCTACATAGAAATAATGTTCTTATATATTTCTGAAATTAGGATAGCATGAATCTGAAGCTAATTTTGATAAGTGTATGGTAAACCCTAGAGAACCCTCTAACAAAATAACTAAATACTATGAAAAATTTGCTAATAAAATAAAATGTTATGTTATAAAACATTTACTCAATGCAAAGGAAAGCAGTAAATGAAGAAAAGAAGAAAAACAGACATAGACATATGGAAAACATAAAAGAAAAATGAGAGATGCAAATTCAACTATATCAATAGTAGCATTAAACATGAATAAACAAGTAAAAAGAAACCACAGATAATGTAGATTAAACAATCACAGATTATGTAGATTAGCTATACTAACATCAGATAAAGTAAACTTGAACAAAAAAAAATGTTTACTTGAGATAAAGAGAAATATTTTATAACAAAGTTTAATTCATTAGGAAAATATAATAACTATAAATAAATATGCAATCAACAATATAACACCAAAATATATGCAGCAAAGACAGAAATGAAAGATGAAACAATTTAGCAATATTAGATTGATACATCAATATTATACTTTCAATGATAAAGAAACAACTAGGCAGGAGATTAACAACAAAATGGACTTAAGCAACACTATAAACGACCTAGACCTAATAGGCATCAAAAGAACACTCCATCCTAAACGAACAACAGAGTATAAATTCTTCCCCCCAACACACAGAGAACATTCTTTATAATAGATCATATGCTAGGACATAAAACAAATCTTAATAAATTTAAAGAATTGAAATAGTTCAAACAAGTGCTTCAACTACAATAGCATAAAGTTATAAATCAATAGAAAGACAAATTTGGGAAGTTCACAAATATGT
This sequence comes from Cacajao melanocephalus, assembly GCA_963573385.1. Lineage (NCBI taxonomy): Eukaryota > Metazoa > Chordata > Mammalia > Primates > Pitheciidae > Cacajao > Cacajao melanocephalus. The sequence continues at coordinate 75,643 of CAUYLG010070929.1, forward strand.
GGGAATCAAAAAAACACTCCTGGATAAACAACAGATCAAAAAACAAAATCAAGATGGGGCATGGTGGCTCACACCTGTAATCCCAGCCCTTTGGGAGGCCAAAGTGGGCAGATCATGAGGTCAAGAGTTCAAGACCAGCCTGGCCAACATACTGAAACCCTATCTCTACTAAAAATACAAAAAACTAGCCAGGCGTGGTGGTAGGCACCTGTAATCCCAGTTACTCAGGAGGCTAAGGCAGGAAAATGGCTTGAACCAGGGAGGTGGACGTTGATGTGAGCCGAGATCATGGCCTGGGTGACAGTGCAAGACTATATCTCAAAAACAAAACAAAACAAAACAAAAAAATTGAAAGGAAAATCAAAAAAAATTTTGAAAAGAGTAAAAAGACATGACATCAAAATTTATGGGATATTGCTAAAGCAGTGCTGAGGATTAAGGGTATAGTTGCAATAGCCTTAAACGGTTAAAAATAGTTAAAAAAAAATCTCAAATCAGTAAGCTAACTTTCCACCTTAGGCAGTAGTAAAAGATGACAAACTAAACCTTAAGCAGAAAGAATGACGAAAATTAATAAACATTAGGATGAATATTAATGAACTAGAGAATAGATAAAATATATAAAACCAAAAGGTGGTTTTTAGAAAAGGTTGACCAAATTAACAAATTTTACCTATGAGATCAAGGAAAACAAGATAGATGATGCAAATTAATAAAATCAAAAATGAAAGAGGAGACAGTACTACAGACTTTATAGAAATAGAAAGGAGTATAAATGCTATGAACAACTGTACACCAACACATTAGATAATTAGATGAAATAAATTTTTAAAAGACACACTCTACCCAAATTGATTCAAGTAGACAATCTGAATAGACCTATTACAAAAGAAGAAATTGAATCAGTGATCCAATGACTATCTATGGATAAAATTTCAAACACAAAAGCCTTCATTGCTTAATTTTACCAAAAATTCAAAAAGAATTTAATACTCATTCTTTACCAACTCTTCCAGAAATGTTGAAGAAGACACTTTTCACTTCATTCTATAAGGCCAATATTAATCTCATACCAAAACCAGACAAAGTCATCATATGCATCATATAAGAAAAGCAAACTATAGGCCAATACAAAAAATCCTTAAAACAAACACAAAGTGCTACCAAACCAAATCCAGTAACATATAAAAAGAACTCTATAACACAGACAAGTATGAATTAACCCAGGGATGCAAGCTTGGTATAACATCTGAAAATCAATTAATGTAATATATCTTATGAACAGACTAAAACCCAAAATTGCATGATAATATAAATAGGCAAAGAAAAAAATGTCTAATAAAATCCAACATCCTTACTTTTTCATGATAAAACCACAAAAAAACTTGGAATAAAACTTGTTTTGGCCAGGGTTCTCCACAGAAACAAATAGAAAACATAAATTAATTAGTTTGTATTTAATTTATTAATATATATACATATTATAAACAATATTCATATAAATATAAGTCAAGACCATAAGAAATCTCTTTTTTTTTTTCAAAAAATAGCACTAGGACAACTGGATGCTTACATGCAAAAACATATATATATATATATGTATATATATATATATATACCCATACCTTATGCAATATACAAATATTAACTCAAGATAGTTTAAATATCTAATTGCATTTTTTTAAATTTAAAAATTTTTGTGCTTCAAAAGACACCATCAATATAGTGAAAAGAGAGATGAGCACCATTTCTCATGCCTGAAATCCAAGTGACTCAGGTGTCTGAGGTGAGAGAATTGGTTGATGCCAGGAGTTCAAGGCTGCAGTGAGCCATGATCCAGTCACTGCATTCCAGCCTAGGTGACAGAGCAAGAACCTGTCTCTGAACAAAACAAAACAAAACAAAAACAAAGTGGGAAGGCAACTCACAGAATGATATGTCTTTGCAATTATGTATCTGATGAAGGGCTTGTTTCTAGAATACATAAAGAATACTCACAACTCAATGATAAAAATACAAATAAACTAATTTAAAAATACAAAAAAGCTCTTAATATAATTTTTCCAAAGAAAATACATAATGGCCAAGATAACTGAAAATATATGTCCACACAAAAACTTGTCAACAAATATTTAAAGTAGTATAATTCATGATAGCATAAAAGTGAAAAAATTCAACTGCTCATCACTGGAAAATGGATAAACAAACCATGGTATATTCATACAATGGAATATTATTTGGCCAGAAAAATGAAATACTGATACATGCTATCACACAAACGCATTTTGAAAGCATCATGTTAAGAGAAAGTATACAGTTACAAAAATTCACATGTATGATTTTATTAATTTGAAAGTTCACATTGAAGAAATTTATAAAAACAGAAACTAGATTAATAATTTCTTAGATCTGAGTGGAAGATCTAAGGGTTAGAGGAAATAGTTTAAAAATGTAAGTTTTTTCTTGACATGAGGAAAATGTTTTAAAATTGTGGCAGTAGTCACATATATCTATCAATATACAAAAGAACAATGAATTATGCATGTTAAAGGGAAAATTTATGTTATATAAAGTGTATCTCAATATATTTCTTTCAAAATGACATTCACGGGAGGAAGGGTGGAGCAAGAATAGAAGAGCAAGGAATAGAAGAGCAAGGAATAGAAGGCTCCCCACTGATTGTTCCCCTGACAAGCACACCAATTTAACAACTGTCTACACACAAGTAGTACCTCAATAGACCCCAAAACCAGGTAAACGCTCACAGTACCTGGTTTTAATTTTATATCACTGAAATGGGCAGTTATAGGTAGAAAAAAAACAGTCTTGAATTGCCAATGCTAGCTACCCCTTCCTCATACCCCAGCAGCATGGTGCAGACACTGTGCTGGGGAGAGGAAGAGTACAGCAAATATGAAGCATTGAACTCAGGACTTTCCTGTTATCTCAGAAAACAAAACTAGATGAAACTTAGCTGATGCCATAAGGAAGAATGTAAATCATCTCTATCCAGAGGAGGATAGCCATCACAGTAGTCTAAGCTTCAGTTACACCAAGCCTCCCCACTATTGTCTAAAGTGCTCTGGGGCTCTAAGTTAACTTGGAAGACAGTCTAGGCCACAAGACTGCAACACCTAGGCAAGTACTAGTGCTAAACTGGGCCCAGAGCCAGTAAACTGGAAAGGCACACAACTTACTGAGCTACCAGCTGGAGAAGCTAAAGGAATGTTGGCATTACTCCTTTCATAGTCCCAGGCTTCACAGCTGATATCTCCCTTTGAGAAGATGAGAGGAGAGAGTAGGGAGGACTTTGTCTTGCATCTTGCATACCAGCTCAGCCACATCAAACATAGGGCACCAGTCAAAGACATGAGGCCCCCTGTCCAAGCCCTAGCTCCTAGGCAACATTTCAGGACACAGTCTGGACTGGAAAAGAACCTACTGCCTTGAAGAGAAAGACCCAGTTCTGGCGTGATTCATCACCAGCTATCTGAAGACCCCTTGAGCCCTGAATCACTAGCAGCAATACCCACCTAATACCTCAAGGGCTTTGAGTGAGACTCTAAGACTTGCTGGCTTCACATAAGACTCAGCAAATTCCCAGCTATGGTGTAGCTGTGGTGTCAATGAGGCAAGATTCCTTCCACTTGAGAAAAGTGAAGGGAAAGTAAAGAGGACTCTGTCTTCTACCTTAGATACCAGCTTGGCCATAGGGTTGTAAAGCATTAAGTGGGTTCTTGGTATCCCCATTTCCAGGATTAGGCTCTTTGATGGCATTTCTGTCCCTGCCCTGAGCCAGATAGGAGCCCACAAACCTGAAAGGTGAAACCCAGCCCAGCCAGTATTTACCACAAGCTCACTGAAGAGCCATTTAGTCTTAACAGAATATTGGTGGGAGACTGGTAGTACTCCTCACGGGCCTGTGGTGGTGATGGCCACAGGGTGAGTCTCCTCTGCCTTCAGAAAAGAAGGGAAGGATGAAAAGGATTTCACCTGCAGTGTGAGTGCCAGGTCAGCTGCAGTACAATAGAACACCAGGTAGACTTTTTAGGTTTATGACTTTAGTCCCTGGCTCCCAGATGGCACCTCTGGATATGACCAGCCATACCTTGGGGGTTCACACTGCCCTGAAGAGAAGTACACAGGTCTGGATGGCTTCACCAGCTACTGATTGCAGAGCCCTAGGGCCTACAGCAAATGCAGGTGACAGCCAGAGAGTTGTCAAAGCAGGCTTTGGGTAAAACACAGTGCTGTGGAGACTTCAGGTCTGACGCAGCACAGTTCGAGTTGCGGTGTCCACAGAAATGCTTGTATCACTCCACTGCAGCTATAGGTGGCTAAGAACAGAGAGAGAAACTCCACTGGTTTGGGAAAAAAAATAAGAATAAGAAAAGAGAACAAGAGTCTCTGCCTGGCAATCTATTCTTCCAGATCTTTTCCACAACCCTCAAGAAGGTGCCTCTATGAGTCTGCAAGAATCCAGAATTACTGGGCTTAGGTGCCCCCTAAAGCAGATATAACTTAAATCACAATACCCAAATCATGTCAAATATCTGGAAAACCTTCCCAAGAAGGACAGGTACAAATAAGCCCAAACTGAGAAGACAATAATAAATACCTCACTTTTCAATTCATAGGCACAGATGAATATCAACAAGCATAAAAACTATTCAGGAAAACATGACCTCAGCAAATGAACTGAATAAGGTACCAGGGACCAATCCTGGAGAAACAGAGATATGTCACCTTTCAGATAGAGAATTTTAAAATCACTATTTTGAGGAAAATCAAAGAAATTCAAGATAACTCAGAGAAGAAAGAATTCTATCAGACAAATTTAACAAAGGCATTGAAATTAAAAAAAAATCAAGCAGGTATTCATGTTGAAAAGTGCAATTCACATACCAAAGAATGCATCAGAGTCTTTTAATAGCAGAATTCATCAAGCAGAAGAAATAATTAGTGAGCCTAAAAAGACAGGCTATTTGAAAATACGCAGTCAGAGAAGAAAAATCTAAGAATAAAATCAATAAAACACACCTACAGGATGTAGAAAATAGCCTCAAAAGGGCAAATCTAAGCATTATTAGCCTTTATAAGGTAGAAAAAGAGATGGAGATAGAAAAAGAGATGGGGTAGAAGGTTCAAAGGGTAATAACAGAAAATTTCCCATGCCTAGAGAAAGGTATAAATATTCAAGTGCAAAAAGTTTAGGGTAACCCCAACCCACAGGCTCATGGTAACCTCAAACTGAAACACATACAACAGATACACAAAAAATAAAAAGCAAGAAACTAAATCACATCACCAGAGAAAGTCATCTTCACTAAAAGGAAGGCAAGAAGGAAAGAAAGAAGGAAGAAGAGCCCAAAAAACAAGAAGAAAACAATAACATGGTAGAAGTAAGCCCTTACTTAACAATATAACATTGAATGTAAATGGATTAAATTTTTCAGTAAAAAGGCATAGAGTGGCTGACTGCATTTTAAAAAAATGACCCAATGAACTGTTTCCTGTAAGAAACACACTTTAGGCTGAGTAAGGTGGCTCACGCCTGTAATCTCTTCTTTAGGAGGTTGAGTTGGGTGGATCACCTGAGGTCAGGAGTTCAAGACCAACTATGGTCAACAAGGTGAAACCCTATCTCTACTAAAAATACAAAATTAGCCAGGCGTGGTGGTGCATGCCTGTGATCTCAGCTACTTGGGAGGCTGGGGTAGGAAAATCACTTGAACCTGGGAGGCAGAAGTTGCAGTGAATAAGGATTGCACCACTACACTCCACCCTGGGCCACAGAGCAAAACTCCATCTCAAAAAAAAAAAAAAAAAAGAAAGAAAAAAGAAAAAGAAATACTCTTTACTTGTAAAGATACACATAGATTAAAAACAAAAGCATGGAAAAGATATTCTATGCCAACGAAAAACAAAGAACAGCAGGAGTAGCTATACTTACATTGGACGAAATTGATTTCAAGACAAAACCTATAAGAAGAAATTAAGAAGGGCACTATATAACAATAAAGGGATTAATTCAGCAAAAGGATTTAACAATCTTACATGTAATTGCACCCAACACTAGATCACCCAAATATAAAAGCAAATATTGTTAGAGCTAAAGAGAGAGATCAGCCTTGATAAAATAATAGCTGGAGACTTCAATATCTCACTTTCAGCATTGGACAGATCTTCCAGACAAAATCAACAAAGAAACATTGGACTTACTCTGCACTATAGGCCAAATGGATCTAGTAGATATTTACAAAACATTTCATCTAATGGTGGAAGAATACATACTATTTTCCTCAGCATATGGATCGTTCTCAAAGATAGACCATATTTTAGTTCACTAAATGCCTTAAAACTTGCCAAAAAATTTTGAAATAATATCAAGCATCTTCTCTGACCACAATGGCATAAAACTATAAAACAATATCAAAAGGAATTTAGGAAACTAAACAAACGTGAAAACTTAACAAGATACTCTTTAATGACCAGTAGGTTAATAACAAAATTAAGAAGAAAATGGAAAAATTTACTGAAACAAAAATTGGAACACAACATACCAAAACCTGTGGGATACAGTGAAAGCAGTTCTAACAGGGAAGTTTATAGCTATAAGTGGTTATGTTAAAAAAAAAAAAAAAAGAAGAAGAAAGAAAGAAAAACTTCAAATAAACAACCTAGTGTTGCATCTTAATGAACTAGCAAAGCAAGAGCAAACTAAACTCCATATTAGAAGAAAATAAATAATACAAATCAGAGAATAAATACATTTGAAATGAAAAAAGCAATACAAAAGATTAACGAAATACAAAGATACAAAATTGGCATTTTGAAAAGATAAACTGGGAAAACTTTATCCAGACTAATTAAGAAATACAGAGAGAAAACCCAAATAAATAAAAATTACAGATGAAAATGACACATTACAACTAGTAATTACGATTAGTATTACAAGTAATACTGCAGAAATCCAAAGAATCATTAGTCGCTACTATAAGAAACTTATGCCAATAAATTGGAAACTCTAGAAGAAATGGAGAAATGCCTAGATACATATAACCTGACAAGATTGAAGAATACAGAAATTTAAAACCTGAACAGACCCATAACACATAACAAGATCAAAGCCATAATAAAATTTCTCCCAGTAAAATAAAGTCTGGGACCCAATGGCTTCAACTGCTGACTTCTAAGAAACATTTAAGGAAGAACAAATGCCAATCTTACTCAAATTGTTTCAAGAAACAGAGGAAGAGGGGATGCCTACAAACTCATTCTACAAGGCTAGTATTAGAAGATCAAAAAAGAACAAAGAAGAAGAAAGAAAGAAAAAGAAAGAAAGAGAAAGAAAAAGAAAAAAGAAAGATAAGAAAACTACTACACAATATTTCTGATGGATTTTGATGCAAAAATCATCAATGAAATACTAGCAAACCAAATTCAACAATATATTAAGAAGATTACTCATCATGACTCAGTGGAATTTCTGGGATGCAAAGATGTTTCAACATATATAAATCAATCATTGTGATACATCATATCAACAAATTAAGGACAAAAAATATATGATCATTTCAATTGATGCTGAAAAGGCATTTAATTAGATTCAATATCACTTTATAATATGAATCCTCAAAAAACTGGGTATAGAAGAAACATACCTCAACATAATAAAATACAGATATGACAGACCAAAAACTGGTGTAATACTGAACAAGAAAAAAACAGAAAGCCTGTCCTCTAAGATCTGGACAAGGATGCCTAATTTCACCACTGTTATTCAACAGAGTTTGGAAGTCCCAGCTAGAGCAATCAAATAAGAGAAAGAAATAAATTGTATCCAAATTAGAAAGCAAGAATTCAAAGTCTCCTTGTTGGCAGGTGATATGATCTAATATTTGGAATAAACTAAAGACACATCAAGAACTATTAGAACTGATATATAAATTCAGTAAAGTAGCAAAACACAAAATCAACATATAGGAAACAGTAGTTATTCTATATGTCAATAGTGAACAATCTGATAAAGAAATAAAAAATTAATCTCATTTACAGTAGCCACAAATAAAATTAAATATCACGGAATTAACTTAATTCCAAGATAAATAGAAAGTTCTCTATAAATTATAAAGCAAAATTGAAGAAGACTTAAAGAAATGGAAATATATTCTTCAATATTTATAGATTGGAAGAATCAATCTTGTTAAAATGTCCATACTACCCAAAGCAAGCTACAGATTCAATGCAATCCCTATCAAGTTATCGATGACAATTTTCACAGAAATAGAAAAAAAAAATCCCCAAATTCATATGGAACCACAAAAGATCCAAAATATCTAAAGCTATCCTAAGCCAAAAAAGTAAAACTGGAGGAGTCCCATTACCTGCTTCAGATATACTACAGAGCTATAATGACCAAAACAGCATAATATTGGCATAGAAATAGACACATAGACCAATGGAACAGAAGAGAGAACTCAGAAACAAATCCACACACCTACAGTGAACTCATTTTTGACAAAGTTTTCAAAAGCATACATTGAGGAAAAGAGAATCTTTTCAATAAATGGTGCTAAGAAAACTGGATATTCATATGCAGAAGAATGAAACTAGAGCCCTCTTACCATGTACAAAAATAAAATCTAGATGGACTAAAGACTTAAATCTAAGACTTTGAACTATTAAATTACTACAACAAAACATTGAGAAAAATTCCCAGGACATTGATCAGGGCAAAAATTTCTTGAGTGTATAAGTAAATATGATACTTATGTAATAGAGTAACTAGTTAGCCATAAAAGCAAATGAAATCCCGTCATTTGCGACATGGATGGAACTGAAGATCATTATGCTAAGTGAAACAAGCCAGGCACAGAAAGACAAGCAAGGGCAACCAAAGGAAAAATGAACAAATGGATCACATTGATGCAGGATTTTTTTGTCCCTTAGTTTAGCTAAAATCCAGGTTCTTGTACATGATCAGGAAAATTAAGACATGTGGACACACTGAAATGTGAGGAGAGCAGAATTTATTCAAAGAAACTCTCAGCAAAAGTCAACAAGCTCCCACCTCACAGATGGAGTACCAGGCTACCACACACATCAGCTGAAGAGGCCAGGGTCCTCGCCATCTACATAAGGAGTGTATTTCCGGTAGCTCCATGACATTCTCCCAGTGTATAGGTGGGCCCCCAGTCTGTTGTGGGCATGTCTCGACAAGGCCCTGGGCAGGTTCCCTCATCTGTACAAAAGCAACTAATGTAAGCACTTGTGGAGTGGGTCACAGATTCTCTGGGGATCTTCCCTTACCGGTCTCCTGCGTCTGTCAACATCAAGTTAAAAAGCTTCTGCACAAGCAAAGAAAACAATCAACAAAGTGAGGAGACAACCCACAAAGTGGGAGAAAATATTTGAAAACTACCCATGTGACAATGAGTTAATAACCAGAATATATACAAAGCTAAACAATCGTATAGAAAAAAATCTAATAATCCTATTAAAATGATTTGAATAGACATTTTTCAAAAGAAGATATACAATTGGCAAACAGGCATATGAAAAGGTGCTCAACCTCACTGATCGTCAGAGGAATGCAAATAAAAACTACAATGAGCTATTATCCCATGTAAAATGGCTTATATCCAAAGATCTGCAATAACAAATGCTGGCGAGGATGTGGTAAAAAGGGAACCCTTTTACTCTGTTGGTCAGAGTGTAAATTAGTACTACCACCATGAGGAACAGTTTGGAAATTCCTAGAAAAACTAAAAATAGGACTACTATATGATCAGCAATCACAAAGAGATAGCAGTGCAGCTATCTCTTTAATATACTGATTTCCTTTATTTTGGCTATATACCTAATAAAGTATATACTAATTTCCTTTATTTTGGCTATATACCTTTATTTTGGTAAGTATATAGCCAAAATAAAGGAAATTAGTATATGCTTTATTTGGCTATATACCCAAAATAAAGAAAATCAGTATATTGAAGAGATAGCTGCACTGTTGTTTGTTGCAGCACTGTTTGCAATAGCAAAATTTGGACATAATCTAAGTGACCATAACAGAAGAATGGATTAAAAAAAATATGGTACTTATACACAATGGAGTACTTATTAAGCCATAAAAACAAATGAAATCCTGTCATTTGCAACATGGATGAAACTGAAGTTCACTATGCTAAGTGAAATAAGTCAGGCACAGAAAGTCAAGCATCACATGCTCTCACTTATTTGTAGGATCTAAAAAGTCAAAATAACTGAACTCATGGAGATAGGCGTAGACATATAGTTACCAGAAGCTGGGAAGGGTAGTTGTGGGCTGGAGGTTGGAGGGGTGAGGTGGTGGTAGTAGGAATAGTTAATGCTTTAAAAAAAGAATAGAAGAATGAATAAGACTTAGTGTTTGTTAGCACAGCAGGGTGACTATACTCAATAATAATTTAATTGTACATTTAAAAATAACTAACAGAGTATAACTGGATTTTTTGGAACACAAAGGATAAATGCTTGAGTGGTAGATACCCTATGTTACATGATATGATAATTATGCATTGCATTCCTGTATTAAAACAACTCATGTATCTCATAAAGAGATATACTTACTATGTATCAACAAAAATTGAAATAAAAAAATTAAAATGACATATACAGAACACAAAATAATAAATTTAGCAATAACCACAAATGTGTTGCATTTTCAATGTATACAAATCAATCATTATCATACATCATATTAACAAATGAAGGACCAAAACCATATGATCATTTCAATTGATGCTGAAAAAGCATTTGATTAAATTTAACATCACTTTGTAAGAAAAATCCTTAAAAAACTGGGTATGGAAGGAACGTACCATAAAATATTAAATACTTAGCAATTATCTCAAGAAAATGTTTTGTAAACTTATTACAACATCTTGAAAATATTTTAAAAGCTGTACAGATAGGCTTCAACAAATGAAAGGATAACCCCTGTTCTTGGATAGGATAATTCTATATTATTAAGAGATATCTTCTCCCTAAATTAATTAATAAATATTATACAATACCATTCAAGATATCAAAATGATCTATTATGAAATTAGACAAGTTGATGCCATAATTAATATAGAAAAATGTAAGTATATCCAATAAAACCTTTAAAAATAAATAAGGATAGACTAATTTTGCAAGATATTAAAATATACTCTAAAATCTCTGTAATTAAAAACCTGTGAGACCAGGCACAGTGGCTCATGCCTGTAATCCCAGCACTTTGGGAGGCCAAGGTGGGTAGATCATGAGGTCAGGAGTTCGAGACCAGCCTGACCAACATGGTGAAACCCCATTTCTACTAAAAAAACAAAAATTAGTGGGGCATGGTGGCATGTGCCTGTAATCCCATCTATTCAGGAGGCTGAGGCAGGAGAATTGCTTGAACCCAGGAGGCAGAGGTTGCAGTGAGCCGAGATCGTGCCACTGCACTTCAGCCTGGGCAACAGAGTGAGATTCCATCTCAAAAAAAAGAAAAAGAAAAACAAACACAAAACATGTGATATCTGTTAATGAATAAAAGATATATTATTGAAATAGAAGTATAATAATAAAAAAAAGAAATAGAATAGAAAAAAACAGAAACACAACTGTGTGCATATGAAATTTTGTATGTGAATAGAGTGGTATTGTAAATCCCTGTAGCAAAGATAGACTATTTTAGTTAATAAAAATACAAGGACAAGAGTGTATACATTTGGAAATAAAAAAGATAACATTAGATTTATACATTACAGCCTTGACAAAAGCAAATTTCAACTGAATCAATGATCTAAATATAAAACGTCAAGTTCTACAAGTATTAGAAGTATACTTGTCTGAATTATTTTCTAAACTTAGTATAGGGAAAGGCTTTCTAAATGTGGCTCAAAATCTGAGGCAGTTTTTTAAAATAAGAACTGCTGATTTTATATTCATTAAATTTGTAAAAATTCGTGACAAAAATATTTCATGAACAAAGTCAAAATAAAAGACAATTGACAAACTGGGATAAAATATTCTACTGACAAAGTACTAATATCCCCATTATATTAAAAAATACTTTTTAAATTAAGAAAAAGGGATTCACATACCCAATAGAAAAGAGAGAAAAATGATAAAAATTCTTCCAGAAAAGTATAAAAATGACTATTAAAACATATGAAAGTGTTTCCAACTCTTACAGTTAGATAAATGCAAATTAAAATACTGATATTGTATCTCATGTGTCAGATTGACATTTAATAAATGTATGTCATTATATTCTGCTGCTAAAACTTTGAGCAAGCAAATTCTTTCATAGAATCCTGGCGGGAATTTAAACTTGTACCATCCTTCTGGAAGGAAATTTGGAAAAAACTAACAAAACTACAGAGATTACTTTATTTTGGTCCTCCAATTCCACTTACAAGAACCTTCTCTGGGGCTAGACTTCCAATAATGTGAACTATATATGCACAATGTTCATAGCAGCACTGATTTGTAATTGCAATGGGAGTAACATAAATGTCCATAGATAAGATAGCAATTTAATAAAATGTGATTAGTTTATACATTGAAGTATTATGCAGCTGTAAAAAAAATGAGAGAACTCTTTCAACTAATATTAGGGGTAATATTAAAAATAGTATTTTAGTATTAAACTTATACTAACGGTGGCTACTGACTGGAAGCCATACATAGGTCCTAGAGACTAGTGGGTATATTAGTTGAGAAAGTTGAGAGCCTGAGTCATACATGCAAATAAAGTGTAAATGAAGTCTTCCAACAACTGGAATGAGTTTGCAAGTGCATTATTCTTCAGTCAAGTCTACAGATGAGATGTAACCTGCACCTTGATTGCAGCTTTATGTAACCAGCTAAGCAGAGGAGCCAGCTAAGCAGAGAAAACTCTTCTGATCTCTCACAACTGTGAGATATAATGGGTGTTGTTTTAAGTCCCTATACCCGTGGTTATTTGTTTCACAGCCATACAAAACCAATACAGTGATATATGGAAAAAGTTGCATCTTTACACAAGATGTCACCTCAAACAAGTGATCAAAATTTGTAACACCAGTTATGAGACATGGAAATCGTGTATACTCTAGTATGTTGTACTGGGAAGGAAACATCATCACTTTTGTTGTAATTTTGCCAACTGAATAACTTTAACGCAATTACAAGAAAACTTCAAATAAATATAAATTGAGAGACAGTTTACAAAATAACTCTTCAAAATTATTAAGGTTCTGGAAGACAAAAGCAGACTGAGGAAGTGCCAGAGTCTGGAGATTGAAGGATACATGACAACTAAATGCAAAGTGGTATACCAAATTGGATACCAGAAAGGAAAAGAGTATTAGTAAGAAAATTAGCAAACTTTGAATAAAGTCTGTGATTAATAGCATTGTTTCAATGTTGTGATAAGTTTAAGGTATTGATAAGTGTGCTATAGCAATGTCAGATATTAACATTAGGGTATAAAGAATACTGGGAATTGTTTTTAACATTTTTACATCTTTCATGTAAAATTTTATGAAAATAAAAACTTAAAGAAAAACAAGACAGTGTATATAATAATCTTAATAAAACCGAGAAAGCAGAATTAGTAGATGCAAACAAGGAGAATTTAAAACAGGGATGATTGATATAGAACAAAAAGGGGGGCATTATAACCATAAAAAGAATGTGTTGATATAGAAAAAGAATATATACATAACTTTATAAATTAAAATGATTGTTACATAGTTTAAAGCCATCATATTAGATAAAAATTATAATGAATTTAATTGAAGAGGAAGTTATAGAGCAGGAAGTATGAACTAAGGTGTCAAAATGGAAAGGGGACAATAATTGTATGTTTCAAAATAGCTAAAGAGAAGATTTGGAAAGTTCCCCAAACAAAGCAATGATAAATGTCTGAGGTAATGGATACACTTATACTGATTTGATACATTTGATATATATTACACTGGTTTGATCATTATACATGGTATGCATTTGTCAAAATGTTACATGTAACCAATAAATATGTACAATGATTGTGTATCAATTAAAAATAAAAAGTTATAAAAATGAAGAGACGTGAAGCACATAAAAGCATCAACAATTTTGTGAGTTTGAAGTAAAAAAAAACACTAAAAAAAGCTTGATGACATTTAGAATTCCAAAGGTAAAGAGTAAATTCTAATATCTCCAAAAGAGAAGAAAGAAATTACTATTTAGAAAGAAGTTAAAATCACATTGGTATTAGACCTCTTATTAGACACATTGAGAAAATTAGAAAAAATTATAGAAGACATATTATGTATAATATAAAAACATTGTATGTTCTAAAGTAAAATGATTTTGGATCTGTCATAGTACACATTTAAGCAAGTGTTGAAATAAAGATAATTTTAGGATATTTAAAAACTATTTTTGCATCTAGAAGTTCTCTGTGTTAGGTTTAATAAAGAAGAGGTATTACAAAATAGAAAATGTGTTTGGAAATACAAATAGATGAGACATAAAATCAGTAGCGGGGAAAAAAAACAACAGCATTGATTTTAGTTGGCTTAATAATTTTTGACAAAGAACCTAGAAAGTAAGGGTAATTATTTCACCATGAAAGAGTGGGCATACACGAAGCAAAAATTACAATGTTAGAAATACATTAAAATACATCATTAATCATGATAACATCCAAATAAACAGATTTAGTTGAACACACAAAAGATTTACAAAAGCAATGATTAATATCTTCATGAGAATATGAAAATACATTAATTTTCTGTTGAGAAATGTGCAGGAGAAGGAAAATTAAAATGTGATAAAGCTTTTTGTTTTTTGTTTGGGTAGATGACATAGATCCTGACTTGCCTCTACATATTGAGAAACTATAAACACAAATCCATATGTGTTAAAGTTAAAATTACCAGGATAATAGAAATGCTTGTGATATATTATTGCATATATTTGTGTTTTTACTACATATAAAATTTTGCAAAGTATAGTTGATCAACCCAGCAAAGGCAGGATGATATTATAATGTCAAATATTCATTCATCCTCACCTATTGCCAGAGTGAGCATTTGCAGACATTATCTCTGATGACGTCTTGTTTGAGTAAAATATTTTGGTGGTCTCTTACCCATCTTGATAGCAGCAGGGTCCATGGAAATCAATCAAACTTCAGGCTATCATGATTGCCAGAGATTCAAATCAGCTTAAGATAGCACCCAGCCATGAGGAGCTTCACTTTCTTCTAAACCTGGGATTTTCTTCCAAGCATCAGTGTCTCTGGCAGAGCAAGTAAGGCATAGTGGATGCATAAACTTTATTACTTACGCATGCTAATTATTCCTGTTATGGGAGATTGAACCATTTTGAATCTGCTGCACACTCTCTTTCTTACAGACTCGGGACCACACTTCTGTGATCTCACTTGTGGTTTTTGTGTTTAGATATCAGTTTAATTATTTTACTTCAGAATTTTTGAAATAATCAAAAACTCACATAAAAGTTGTAATTCCAGTCAAAGAACATTTTTCCTGAACTATCTTAGTATGTGATAATGACTTGATTCCCCATTATCCTCAAACATTTTATTGTATATTTTTTTACAAACAAGAATATCCTCCTACAGCTATGATAAAGTAAAAAGCTTTTTTAAAAACAAGAATATTCTCCTACAGCTTTTTATAAAATAAAAAGAATTGGTATCATAAATTAATATTAACCCTCTAAACTTTATGCCCCACTCAAGTTTTACTAATTGTTCATTAATTTATTTAAAGGAATAATTTCATTATAATTCATGTGTACTTATTTTACTTAATTAATATGTCTCTTTCATTCTCTTCAAACTGGAGCAATTCTTCAGTCTCTCCTTGTTTTTACATGCTTTAACACTTTTGGAAATTACAGGCCAGTCATTTTCTAAGAATTTTGGTTGCTAATTATGGGTTGCTTTATGATGTAAGTCAAGTCTATATTGATGTTGTTTGGCTGTGTCCCCACCCAAATCTCATCTTGAATTGTAGCATTCATAATTCCCACGTGTTGTGGGAGAGATCCAGTGAGAGATAATTGAATCATGGAAGAGGTTCCCTCCATACTGTTCTCGTGGTAGTGAATCAGTCTCATGAGATCTGATTGTTTCATAACTCCTTTCACTTGGCTCTCATTCTCTCTTGCTTTCTAAATATGGCTCAAAATCTGAGGCAGTTTTTAAAAATAAAAACTGCTGATTTATATTCATTAAATTTCTAAAAATTCATGGCAAAAATATTTCATGAACAAAGTCAAACAAAGTAAAAGACAATTGACAAACTGGGATAAAATATTCTACTGACAAAGGACTAATATTCCCATTATATTAAAAAAATACTTTTTAAATTGAGAAAAAGGGATTCACATACCCAATAGAAAGAGAGAAAAATGATTAAAATTCTCCCACAAATGTATAAAAATGACTATTAAAACATATAAAAAATTTTCCAACTCTTACAGTTAGATAAATGCAAACTAAAATAGAGCAAAACATAGTCACTTCCCTCTAAAAGAGCAATCTAAAGCATAATAGCTAAATAAGAAATGAATTAGTAGAAAACTTGACACCTTTGCTAAAGGACATAAACTACAACTTAAAGTAATTGAGCGACAAATTATATTTTGAATAATTACCAATAGCAGCAAAGATGTTATCCTCCAGAGCTTGCTATGGAATAGAGAGAAGAGTATAGGCTGGGCATGGTGGCTCACGCTTATAATCCCAGCACTTTAGGAGGCCAACATGGGTGGATCACAAGGTCAGGAGATGGAGACCCTCCTGGCCAACTTAGTGAAACCCTGTCTCTACTAAAAATGCAAGAATTAGTTGGACATGGTGGTGCATGCCTGTAATCCCAGCTATTGGAGAGGCTGAGGCAGGAGAATTGCTTGAATCAGGGAGGCAGAGGTTGCAGTGAGCTGAGATTAAACCACTGCACGCTAGCCTGGAGACAGAGCTAGACTCCGTCTCAAAAAGAAAAAAGAAAAAAAAAAAAACTAAAGAAAAGAGAAGAAAAGGAAAGAAAAGAAAGAAAAGTATAGAGAAATGTATAATTCCATTTATGTGCAAAAGATAAACTTTGATATATATGAGTACAGGCATAATTACATAGATAAAGCACTGTAGAGGCAAACGCCAGGCTCCTAAAAGTCCTTATTTTTGCTTTAGAGAATTTTTGAGAATATATTTGTATGTGTACAGACAGGGAGGTGGAAAAAGTATTACTAGATATTGTTATGAATTGATGGAAATATATTACTTAGAATAAAGTGTAGGTAAAATATGTGAATATGCACTCATACATAGAAATATAAATGTCAGTTAAATTTATGAATGCATATGCTTAAACATACATGCTATATTTTTAAATTAAAGATACATAGCATTTTTTGAATAACAAATATGTCTATTTTTTTATGTGAGAAAAAGAAATAAATATATTCAGGTAGGACCCCAGGTATCAAGGAAAATGAAAAGAAGACACTGAGCAACTAGGGATGGAATCTTGAGAAAGAATAAAAGAATCTCACCAGACACAAATAAGACTGAAATTAGTTTTACCTTAGTCCTGATATCACTGGATATGCACAGATTCTTCATGAGCCTATACAACACACATAGAACTGTTTCCCAAGTTAATCAGGATCAAAAATGAATCCAAAGAAGAAATATTTACTAACAGTTTCTACAAATTTAGCCTATTAATGGCACCACTTGAAGATCTGAGATCTACGAAAGATGCAGTTTAAACTTTGTGTATTAGTAATCAGCAGTTTCTAAACTTCAAAATGATAGAAGAGAAAGGAAATGTGAAGATCAGAAAACTCTTACTGAATCCTGCAGATCTATGAGAATTCTGTTTATGAAAAGACAGCATTTGCATGGAGGTGGTGTGCATGATAGGAGGTTGATGGAAGGACCATAGAAAATGTATAAAGAATTCTCAAAATTCAACAGTAAAATAATCAATCCAATTTTTAAAATGGTAAAAGACATGAATGGACGTTTCACTGAGGAGGATATAGAGATGGCAAGTAAGTGTATGAAAAGATTTTCAGGTCATTATTGATCAGGGAAAAACAAATTGAAGCCACCATTAGATATCATAACATTCAGATCAGAATGACTAAAAAAAAAGTGGCAGCACAAAATGCTCGTAATGATGCAGAGAACTAGATCACTCAGATATTACTGCTAGGAAGAGAAAATGGTACACCTGTTCTGGAAAACAGTTTGGCAGTTTGTTATAAAATTAAACATATAATTGTCATCCAATTCAGGGATTTAACTCTTGGGCATTTATCCCAGAAAAACTAAAATTTGTATTTACATGTAGATCTAAACCTTTCATGGGGGCTTTATTTCTAAGAGCTAAAAACTAGAAAGAGTCTACATAGCCTTCAACAGGAGAATAATTAAGCAAACGGTGGTAAACCCAAACCATGTAAGATCTTCTCCTCAGCAACACTTAAAACACCTAATGCTGGCAAGAATGTGGAGCTACAGGAACACTCATTCATTGCTGGTGGGATTGCTACATGGTACAGTCACTTTGGAAGATGGTTTGGCAGATTTTTACAAACCAAATCTATGCTTACCGTACAATCCAGCAATCTTACTCTTCGTCATTTGGTCAAAACAGTTCAATGCTCTATGCATGTGGTATACTTCTCTGGTATGCCTTTTTATTACAGTTACATCAGATGAATTCTTTCAAAGATTTTGTGCTTTTCAAGACAATGAGTATAAAAAGAACACTAATACATTCTGAGCTTTTAAATACTTAATAAGGAGGTGTAGTTGACCTTCAGGAATTATGTTTGGTTAATTTATGTCCACATGAAAATTCATACATAGGAGTTTATAACAGCTTTATTTATAATTGTCAAAACTTGAAGCAATGAAAACGTCCTTCAGTAATAAATGGATAAGTAAACCGTGGAACATCTAGACAAAGGGATATTATTACCTGACAATAAAAGAGTCATCAAGTGATAAAAAGATATGGATGAACATTAAATAATATAGTGAAGTAAGCCAATACAAAAAGGCTACATACCATACAATTTCAGCTATATGACATTCAGGAAATGGCAAAACTATGGAAATAGTACAATAATTAGTGGAGCCAGAGGTCGGGAGGAGAAAGGGATGGCAAAGGGGATCACAGGAGTTTTAAGAAAGTGAAAGTACTCAGTGTGCTGAAGACAAGTCATTACACATTTGACCAAATCCATAAATGAAACATCAAGATGAACCCTAATGTAAACTATGGATTTGGAGTGATAACGATACATCAATGTAAGTTCATCAATTGTAATAACTACACCACTTTGATGCAAGATGTTGATAGTGGGGAGATTGGGCATATGTGGGAGCCAGGAATATATGGGACATCTCTGTACCTTCCGCTCAGCTGTGCTGTGAACAAAAACTACTATAAAATAAATACATTTTAAAAAATCACTTTGGTGTCCACAATAAGATATTGACAACATTTCAATTTCAACGTAGTATTATCTACAAATGTGTGCTGGGAGGTCAGAAACTTCTTTGGTTTGAAAAGCAAGACATTAAAATATGTCATAATTATTTTAAGTTGAAGTAAAACACCAAATATTTAATGAAAATCATTTGGTAAATATGTACAACCATTTGAAGAAAAAGTAATATTTCAATGCTCTATGCATGTGGTATACTTCTCTGGTACTTATTTTAAAATATGTTTTTGTTACAGTTACATCAGATGAATTTTTTCAAAGATTTTGTATTTTTCAAGACAATGAGTATAAAAAGAACATTAATATATTTTGAGCTTTTAAATACTTAATAAGGAGGTGTAGTTGACCTTCAGGAATCATGTTTTGTTAATTCCACAAATTAAAGGAAGTTCGATGTTTTGCCTGGTAGTAGCACTTTAACCATTGAGAGTGTAGGGTCCAGAGAATGTAATTTCCAAAGTAGGTTAATAATTATTTTTTACCAGCAGCTATCCCCTGGTTCACACATTCTTGCAACCCTGGTCATTATGAAAATTAAGCTGTGTCTGTTATACATGGTTTGGGGAGAAAGGAAGAAACCATCTGAAAGTATATCCTTTGGGGTACTTTTTCTGAAACTTCTTTGAATTCTGCAATTCTTCTGCAGAGGTTCAATGAGGAGCATTTTTGGGAGATTACTGCACCAATGCCCATGTTTATCTTCAGACACAATTCCTATCCCCAGCTGCCACATACTGGGCATAGTTTTCCAAATTTTTAGTTTTCCCCAGTTTACTTTCCATCTTTCATCTAAACTGCTGCCACTTCCAGCTGAGGGGTGGTTGATGTTACCTCACTGGAATATGTGCTTGGCTCCTACACAGGGGTACTCATCAGTGTGAATTAAATCTTTGCCTGATGACTACATCTCCCAATCAGATCTTTTCGATGTAATTTATTCTAGACATTTCAACGACATTTGCTATGTCCTAAAATTTAAAAGAAAATGCATCAAAATTTATACCATGGACAAAACAATCATTTCCTAATCAATTATCAACATAGCTGTAATAGTGGGAGACAGGAGTTAAGAGATTAGCATTCAGCCTGGAAGAACGCACTCTGAGTGTAAGGCAAAGAACAGGTGGGGTGAAGGAGGCAAAAAAGGGAAGGCAGGAGGCTTAGTAAAATGTATGCAGGAGCTTATGGAAGCTTCATCAGGGGTAGTGTGACAGTGGAGTGGAGTGAAAAGGGAGAGAATCCTAAGATTTTTAGAAGATATTTAGTGAGCAAAAGAAATCAGATTTGGTGACTGATAAGAAATGGAAAACTTTAGGCAAACCCTAATGCTGGCAATACTTGCAAAAACTGAATAAATTATGGGGAAAAATTATAAACTCAAACTGAAGGCATTAGAGACTAATATAAGAATACAAAAACTAGTGGTAATATGATCCTTAGAAAAAGAAAACTTTGCAAGGTGTACTCCAGATGTACCTGGACTTTCTCCTTTGGCTCAGAAAGATGAAGTCCAGGCAGACAATGACAATCTTACCAGACTGAAGAAGGAGGTCAGATGTTAGGAATGCAAGAATGGTTGGAAATTGGGGTAGTGAGGGAACTTGGGGTGGGGGTAGGGGGTATGTTTAAATTCCCAAGAGAAGAGAGTCACAGAAATCCAAAATTTACATTAAAGTTCCCTGTATATCGTTATCTAACTCATAAACTATGCACATGCCAAGTGCAGCTTCAAGAAATCCAATGGAAAGCAACAAGGTGCAACCTCAAGAAATCCTTTGGAAAGAGCATACCAAAGTTTTCAGAAGCTGCCACCACTGGAAAAGAAGTGTTTTGAAGTACACATTCCTCCAAGTAAAAAGGGCCTCGGTAAAAACCTCAGGTTTTTATTGAAAATCTCGAAAGGCCAAACCATAGGCATTAAGGGCAACACTAAACAAATCAGTTGCAATGAAACCTGTATGTAATTCTCTACAGGGTCAAGGTGATCTTCCTGACTAAAGAAGTTTTAACCTCTTTGGAGAATAAGGTCTTTCACAGTCTCTGTAACTGTTCCATCATAATTTTGTGTGCCTGACATCCAATAAGAAATTATAAGACTTAATAAAAAAATGATTAATTAGATTAGAAATTGACTAGAAATCAGTAAGTGAAAGAGACAAACAGGTAACTCTGATATTGGAATTTGCAGAGAAGGACATTAAAATAACCATCTTTTATATGTCAAAGAAAATATAAGAAAAGAGAGACAAAATGGAAGAAAGTAAGCATTTTGATAGAAAAATTATAATCTATAAAAAAGTATGTAATCAACATTCAAAAATTGAAATGCACAATGTTAAAATTAAGAACTTCGTGGATCGATTTAACAGCAAACAATAGAACTAATGGTATTGAATATAGGCCACCAGAAAATATTCAAACTGAAGAAATGTCATCAATAATGATGCAAATTAGAATACTGGGATGTACATAGAATTTAAGCTCCAAGGGAAATTTATAGAAATAATTGGAATATGGAAAATTTCAGCCACAAGGAAAACATCTCCACAAGGAATACTGGAAATAATTTTTATCTTAACTGGGTGTTAGTTACATGGGTGTAGATATAACTGAAAAATGTATTGAACTATGCAGTTAAAATAATTGAACTTGTTACTGAAATAAGAATTTACTCAACAAAAAATAAAAATGCATCCCTAGATTGTCTTTCTCCACCCTATTGCCTTTGTTCCTGTCTCCTACTCTGCTCCTTGTCATTCTTCCCCACAATAAACTACCTGTTCCTACATCGTTCTCTTGTACTCTTCTTTATTTGATGAATCAAGACTGAAGCAAAAGCCTGTTATCTTGCTTTGTTTTTCTGAACAGCCAAAAATGTTTTTGTTTTCCCCTTGTCCTTGAATGCTACTGAGGTTGTTTATGAATTTTAAAGAAAGAATTTTGAAGCTATCATATTTTAACCACCATTGTTGTCAATGAGACAAGTATCTGATGCAAATTTGATCTTTACTCATGAAATTTTTGCCCTCTCTGCTTATTTTTTATCCTTTAAGTTCTGAAATATCACTACTATGTTTAGATTTTTCTTTCTGTTAACCATGTTTTAACTCTGGAGATACAAATCTTTCCTTAACTTTAGTAATATATAGTTTATATTATTTATGTATTATTTCTTTCACTTAAAGTTTCTAAATGGCTTTCATTTTCCACATTACATTTTTTATTGAAGAAAAAAGAGAAGTTTAGACTTTCATAATTATGCTTTTTCTTAGAAGAAAACAAAATGGTTCATACAATATATATTTTACAAACATTTTTAAAAAGTCATGACAGCTACCCACATCTGAACATGTATCACTAACCCAACCACAAACATATCTAAGAAGCTCCTGTTAGCACTCAGGTTTTCCAAACCCTCACTAGACATTTCTACGTAATTCCTTTCTGATCACCAAGAGATTTCTTAGCATAGTGTCTACAACTTATGAGAATCCATGTCAACATTTAAATTCTCCCATGTCTTGATAGAGTTCAAGAGTTCAAAATCAATAAGACACTTTTATTTTAAAATGAACTCATCGATTTTGGTCACAATGGAACATGTCTTGTGATGGGATTTCTCTTGTTTGTTGTTTGCCTGTAGTATCTCTCTCACACACACACACACACACACGCGCGCTTTTATTCATTCTTTGGATTCTTAATAACAGCGCCATGAAGTGGAAAGCCTAGATTTTAGATTTCATTTTCTTATATTGCCTGGTATAACACAACCGCATTTTAAGAACACTCCTGTAGAAATAATAAGTATCTTGTTTCTTGGCTTCAATTATTTTTATCCAAACAAACCTGATTTGTCAACGGAAGAAATTTTTAGTTCAGTTTTACTTTTGCCTCTACGTTTGCATTAATAAAATGGTGGATTTCTTATTTTATTCCTTTGCAAATTTTATTTTCCTTTTAGTTTACGAAGATGCTGCATATGGTTATTAATTATGTTTACCCATCAACTTGTGGTTTTGTTATTCATCAGTGGCATCAGCAGAATCACTTAACATTAATTAGAAATTAAGACCAAAGTAAGTATGAGTTAAGCTGTTGTATAAAAGAATTTAGTTGAACTAATCTAAGCCGAGTTGTATTTCAATGCTCTAAAGAAGCCTCTTAGAGTTTTCTTGCTGATTTGCTCTAATTTGCTACTGCTCCTTCTGTGTGTGTGTTTACGCTTTTTTTCCTTAGTGAAATGCCTTCAATTCAGAGGTGCTACTTGTATTATAATATGAAGATGATGAAGAATGTGTTGCCAGAAGTACATCAAAGTGGTTAATTCCAAACTAACATCAGTATTTTGTCCCTGTTTGTAGAGAGAGGAAAACAGGTGGCATGTGGTTCTCTGCCAGAATATTGCTATATAAATAATCATGCTCTTTGAAAATAATACCTGTAAGTAAATCATTTCAAGATAATTTCAGTGTTTGTAATGTCTCTTTTGAAGAAGCTTCAAAATATTTTACATTTGCCAACTGATGTTTAACCCTTTCTCATGCCAGTTGAATTGGATGATTTAGCCAAGAGGATACTAGTCAAACCAGACAGGAGCCAGAAGAGCTGGGTTTTAATAGTGGCCATTGTATCTTACCTGTGTAGTAAATACTATGACTATTTGAAAACCACTGTGACTGGATATTTTGTTATTTAAATATATTTGTTTTCTCTTTTTTTCCCACTATTTTCTTTTCCACATCTTTCTATTACTAGCATCGAATCCATATGGGTGTGCAGCAACCTCAATTCTTGCCCCTTAGTAGAAAGAATTTGATCAATGAGGCATAAGTTGAAGAAGACATGGAGGGAAGTTTTAGAGCAGGAATCAAAGTTTATTAAAAAGGTTTATAGCAGGGACAAAAGGAAGGAAAATACACTTGGAAGAGGGCCAAATGGGTGACTTGAAAGACAAGTGCATGGTTTGACTTTTTGACTTGGGGTTTTATATGTTGGCATGGTTCTGGGGTCTTGTGTCCCTTCTCCCCTGATTCTTCCCTGGGGGTGGGCTGTCCCCATGCACAGTGGCCTGCTAGCAGTTGTGGGGGGAGCATGCACAGTCTGTTTACTAGAGTTGTATAAATGCTCATGTGAGGCATTCTTCCCTTACCAGTTGAATGCAACCCTAGAGCTCACCATTATCAGCACTCCAGGATAAAACATCACAGACTCCCACCCTTGTCATTCAGTCTCCAATACTAACTTCCACCAGGACCTCCACTGACACTATCACAATTTTTCTGTATAATGCTCACTCTCCCAACATAGTTTGGGTTAGATAGTCCACTATTGCAACCATCATGTTCAGCCTTGCTCCTTTGCCATTCTTATATCCCTATTTATTTTGTTGCAAACCCAAATCCTGCCTAAATCCATTCTTGTTTCTCCATTCCTGGATGTAGCTGGAGAAAAACACACAAACACGCTGACTAATTGCACCTAAAATGTATGACCCCAAGTTTTAAATGAACCTGCAGAGTTCAGGCTTAACTTTCTAAAGGCAATTGAATGTTTATAGGATAGGAACAGGGGATTGAAGGTTTGTGGAGATGGGGAGCAGCACTGATGATTTAGAGAAGATAATCCTACAAAGCCTCACTGAGAAGGTGACATCCGAGCAAAACCTTGAAGTGACCCATATGGACGCTAGGAGAAAGAGTAAAGGACAAAGACAGAACCAGTGCAGGACCAAGAGACACAGTATCTCCCGACAAGTTCAAAATTTCACAAGAAGACTAATGAGGCTGAAGCTGAGTGAGTGAGAGGAAACCTGATGGTAATAAGAGGAGAAATGATCAGCAATGTGATTGGAAACCAGATTCTAGAAATATATATAAGCAAATATTAGAGTTTTGAATTGAATCCCAGTGAGAAAAGAAGTTATTGTGAGGTTGAAGACAGAAGACTGACCTGATCTGAATTTACATTTCAAACTGACCACTCTGGATGCTGTGTTGGGATAAGACTGTTGTAAACAAGAGAGGAAGTAGAGTGATACATTCTGAGATTATTGCAGTAGTTTAGGTGAAAGACTGATGAATTAGAACAGGCTGAGAGAGATGGGCCGACACTTCCACCCCGCAGTGAACACAATCCTACTTTATTTTGTCAATCCAAAGAACTTGCTGTAGTCATTGCCCCTCTCTTCCTGTCTCCCTCTTTTCCGGTTTATTTCCATCAGCATACAAACAAGTAGTAGCATCCTATTCTTAAATAATTCTACCAATAAAAATAAATCAAAGCATTTTTTTTATCAAGGAGAGATTGTCATTTCTCTTCTCCCTTTTATGTAAAAACTCCCTGAAAAGAGGCCCTTCTGTTTCCACTTTGTTCTTGTGGCTCCTGCACACAAACAACTCTGGCTTTTTTTCACACTTTTCTGAAGAAACTACCGTCACAAACTTTGAAACTTCCATACTGTCAATCCCAGTGGATGACCTCTCAGCAGCTGAGTTGTTCCCTGCTGCCTTTTTCCTCCCATTTAAAACAAACCTGAAGTATAAAAACACTTAAGTATATAATTTTAAAGCTCAATATTTACAACAAGAATTTTAACAAAAGTAGAAATTCACTCTCACACCCTGATGACCACTTTCAATGCTTTTAGCTATTTCTTCTATTTTTTCCATCATGTTTCTAAATGCCACAGTCTTTTCCTATGTCTTGGCTATGAAACTCATCCATTGGACCCATCAAATTGATCTTTACATGATTTTAAAATAAACATATAACTTGACCTTCCCTGTCTTAAAACTTGAAATGGCATATGTCTCATTTGAGTTCCTTCCTCAGGAAACCGACTCTCAGCCAAGGGACTGAAACTCACCAGATCATCACATCCAGACAATGAGATGCCAAATCCTTTATTTGTCTTCCTTACCCCTTCCTAATTTCTATTTTCCTGCACAGTACACTGCTTCCCCATTGTATAAACTTTCAATTTTAGTTGGTAGAGGAGAGGAATTTGAGACTTATCTTCTGTTCTCTTGGTTGACATAACACTAATGAAACACTTTCTTCTCCATGGCAAGCAATGGGTCCTAGAGCAAACCCCTGGCATTTTGGCAACAATTATCTATGCTGTATTCACAATTTCTTCCATGCTGTCTTCCCAATATCATTGGTTAATTAATATTTACTGACATTAGTCTGGGATTTAAAACTTAATCACACCTGAGTCACTTTCTATGTTTCTCTAGTGTCCTTTATATTATCTCTTTTTCTCTTCTTTGTTTGATCCATTTTCTACATATCTATTATTAATTCATTCCTGAGATATCTGCCAGTTTATTAAATTTCCTCTCAACATGATTAAAACATATTGGGAAAATCTGCCATTTCTAATATTTTTTCCTGAATACTTTCCTAGAGTCCTTTTGGCCCTAATCTGGATTAGATGCTCTGAAACATGATGTTGTTCTTGAGCATTCCTCCACATCTTCCTGAGGAGTTCCACAACTTCTCTGATGTAGGGATCCTCTGTGTTCTGAATTCTACATCTTTCTTAATGGTGGTTTACTCTTTAGCTTCAGTGGAGTATATTGTCCAGAAGTTTCCAGAAACAGGTTGCATGGATTTTTTTTAAGGCCTGGAACATCTGACAAGGCTTATGAGGCATCCTTTGTGGGTGATTGCTAATAAGGACTTGGCTAACCCCTGGGGATATGGTTTGGCTGTGTCGTCACTCAAATCTCGTCTTTAATTGTAGCTTCCATAATTCCCACTTGTTGCAGGAAGGACCTGGTGGGAGAGAATTGAATCATGGGGGTGGTTTTCCCCATACTATTTTCGTGGTAGTGAGTAAGTCTCAGGAGATCTGATGGTTTTATAAGGGGAAACCCCTTTCGGTTGGTTCTCATTCTCATTGCCTTTGTTGTGCTCTCATTGTGCTTGGTTCTGCTCTCTCTTTGCTGTCCACCATGTAAAACGTTCCTTTGCTCTTCCTTCATCTTCTCCCATAATTGTGAGGCCTCCTCAGCCATGTGAAACTATGAGTCCATTAAAATTCTTTTTCTTTATAAATTACGCAGTCTCAAGTATGTGTTTATCAGCAGTGTGAAAACAGATTAATATACTTGGAATAATATTTTCCTCCCATCTCATATACTAGATTACAACAGGCCAAGAAAAAAACCTGTGTGAGACTTGGAAGTGGTAGTGCAAAAGCAGCCATTCCAGTTTATGGATAGTGCAGAGCACTGGGTGCCACTGCAGCTTGTGCACCTTGTCGTTCATACCCTGGCTTGCAGCTATGCCTCCAGCTTTGCCAGCTCCCACCTGATCAGGGCCAGGGAAGGAATGATAGAGTTAGTATATCTGTCCCTGCCCAAATCTCATGTTGAATTGTAATCCCCAGTATTGGAGATGGGGCCTGTTGGAAAGTAATTGGATTATGGAAGTAGATTTCTCATGAATGGTTCAGCACCATCCTTTTGGTGTTATCCTCACCGCAGTGAGTTCTTGTGAGACCTGGGTGTTTAAAAGTGTATGGCACCTCCCTCCCTCTCTCTCTTGCTCCTGCTTCTGTCATATGACATGCCTACTTTTCCTTCATCTTCTGCCATGATTGTAAGCTTCTTGAGGCTTCCCTAGAAGCTCAGCAGATGCCAGTACCTCTTTCCTATAAAGCCTGCAGAATTGTAAACCAATTAAGCATTTCTTTTTTCTTTATAAAGTCCCCAATCTCAGATATGTTTGTATAGCAATGCAAGAATGGCCTGATACACATGGATTGTAGGTTTCTCCATTAAATTAGATCTCTCCTTCTGGCATGCTAGGTTGTCTTTTACCTTTCTGCTATCTCCTAAAATTTTGTTGTATTTCTTTCTTCTGCCATTGTTTCATCCTTGGAGTTTTGTGTCTATTTTGATGCCTCTACTCCCATTATAGAAGAGTTTCTGAAAAACAAGTGATAAATGTAAATAGCCCAAATCTCATATCACATTTCAAAATATAATCATCCCTTCTCAATAGTCCCAACAAAATCTTAACTCATTCCAACATTAACTCAAAAATTCCAATTCCCAAATCCAAATTCTTATCTGAAAATGAGTTCCATCCACCTATGAGCCTGTAAAATCAAAACAAGTTATTTACTTCCAAGACACAATGGGGGTGTAGACATTAGGTCAACATTCCTACTCCAAAAGGGAGAAATAGGCCAAAAGAAAGGGACTACAGGCCTTACGTAGGTTAGCAATACAGTAAGGCAGTCATTAAATCTTAAATCTCCAAAATAATCTTCTTTGACTCCATGGTCCACATCCAGGGTACAGTGGTGAAAGCAGTGCACTCCCAAGGCCTTGGGCAGCTCTGCCCCTGTGGCTTTTCATGGTTCAGCCCCCGAGGCTGCTCTCAAAGGATGGTGTTGAGTGCCTGCAGCTTTTCCAGGCGCAGGGTGCAAGCTTCCAGTGGATCTACCATTCTGTGGTCTGGAGGATGGTGGCCACTTCCCCCTTCCCACTTCTTGTGTCTAGTCCACTGTTTTCCTAGAGTATTTGCAACATTGGGCTTCCAGGGTGCAATTCACCAATTGATTTCCTCCTATCGTATTGGCCGCTCTCAGTCTCTTTTGTTGAATTTCCCTGCAATTTATGTTTCTTTTTCTTTCCAAGCTCTTCTATGGTGACCTCACCCAGTTCTGTGATTTTTAATAGCAGCCGTATGATAATGACTATGAAATTTACATTTCTAGCCTAATCTTACCCCAGAGCCTCAGACTAATATATTCCAAATATCCACTCGGATATTTCAAAGGCTTTTCAATTGTAATATTTCACAAATTGATCTTTTATTTATTTCTCTATGTAATCTGATCCTTCCAAAATGGCAAACCCCTATCCAATTGCTTACAACACAAAAGTAGACATCTGAGTCCTGATTCTCTGGGGTATCTCACATCAAATCTATAGAAAATCCCACTAGTTCTAACTTCAAGGTATATGTCAAATATAAATGGCAGACCTGAGCACTTTTTATCACATCAGTGGTTTCCACATGAACTGCTAGGGTCCCTTACTTGGATCCCTATAACAGCATTTTAATGAGTTTCACTGTTCTAGTACTGCTTACCTAGGGTCTATCCACTACAGAGGAGTCAGAGTGATATTTTAAGCACCTAAGTCAGATCATGTTACTCCCTCTTACCATAAACTACAAGAATATGCCACTCCTCAAATATGCCAAAGTATTTCCCACCTCAGGGCCTCTGTACTTGCTAGTGTACTTGATATCATAGTACATACCAAATATTGTGCTTAGAATGTACATAAAGTACATTTTCCTCATATACTTTCATGTTTCAGTCACTGATACTTTTTAAACCACTCTTCAATTGTGACCTCTTTGAAAAAGTCTTCTGTATTCCAGGTAGCTAAAATGGCAGGCTTTAACACTCAGTTTTATCTCGTGTTCAACATTCCTTTAAAGCACTTGCCACTACTTGATACTATATATTATACCTCATATTTTGTTTATTTATTGTTGCCTGTCTCCCTTACTCTGATATGAATAACTGTTTGAGGTCAGGGGTGTTAACTTGTTCATGCTAATATCCCCAGCTCTGGAACTGTGCCTGATGTATAGTAGAGATCCTATAAATATTCTCTTAATAAATGAATATTGAATGACCAAAAAACCCAGGCACCATTCCAAGTGGTGGGTTGAAAATACCGAATGAGGCAGATGAAGGCTCCTCTTTCATGACTTATACTCTAATGGTCAATCATTCTCAGTATCATGTACAATGTTTATAAATTTACTTTTTATGGGAACCTATCTCTTTGGCTTGAAAATGATGTCCTTTTGATCAGCTGTGTTTTCTTCATCTTGATATCCTGCACACAACCTACCTAGTACCTGGAACATAAAATCTTTTAAAAATGTTTTCATTTATCTTATATATTTCAGTTTATTTGTATTTATAACAGTGTATCTAGCTTATCACAAGGTTTGCAATTGTATTTTGAAATTCTTAGTAAGCAACTACTATCCCATAAGTCAGGTTTAGAACTACAGTGGCAAATGGTTAATATCCCCATTTACAATTAGGAAACCACATGAGAATGTTGAAGTAACTTTACCAAGGTTATCCAATGAATCATTGCCAAAGCTGGAATTAAATCCCATAACTCATTCTTGTTTAGGAAGCACTTTTATTCTTGGTTCTAAGATACACTGGGAGAACACTGTGTATCACCATCATTTTTCACTGGAGACTTTAGAATAGACAAGGCCTAAATCAACTTCATAATAGAGGTCTTTATTTCATTTTGGAGTTTTAGTGAAATATGGCTAAGGATCATTAAATGTTACAGATGGGTTTAAACTGAGATTAGCTTATTGATCATTAATCAGCTAGTGAATTCTTAAATAATTAATTCCACATAATGGAAAAACTTGTTGTTAAATTATTCAAAGTTCACGGTATCCCTATGAAAGATGTCTTTAACCAATTATAAAAATATAAAAAAAGTCACTATCTGTGTAATTGTATTACCTTGCATTGATTATTGCTGAAACAGAGATCAATTAAAATAAGAATTCATTTACTAGGTCAGAATGCTCTTCTATTATCAATCTGCAATTAGCTTCTACTCCCAAAGCCAAATGAAATATTGGCAGAAAGCAATAAGCATAATTAATATTTTTGTAGTGATAATTACTAAAATAGTACTTAAATTGAATTTGGGCTTATTAAAATCAGCTAGTACTTCTTTACTTTTGAATGACTCTCCATCTTTAAACATATTATATGTTTCTTCTTTTGTTCTACTATATCTTGATAATTTCTTCTCTTGTTCCTTCTACAGTGGTCAGAATGAACTTTTTAACAATTTGAATCTTATCAGTTCTTTCTGCTTAAAATATAAATCTGGTAGATTTCCATTTTATTTTTAATGAAGTCCAAACCCTTTCTCATGGTCTTTTTATAATGTCCTATGTGATGTGGTACCTGTGATTCACAACTGCATCTCCCACACTGTATTATTCATTATAGTCCAGCGTTGCTGGACTTCTTTGTGAGTGTAAAGACCCCAAGTCCGAAAACTATTGAACTAGCTGTTCCTTTGATTTGGAATGCTTTTCACTTATCTTTGCATTGCTCTCTTTTATGGTTCAGGTCTCATCAGCAATGCCATATCAATAGCATCCTATCTAAAATAGTATTTCTATTCTATTACCCAATTTTTGTTATAGGTAGGCCTTGCGATATGCTCATTCTTATTTTTGTATGTCTTCCTTAACTACCTTTGCCAGAACATACATTCTATGAAGACAGTGCTTAAAGCTTTTGCTCTCTACTTTTCTTGGGAATGATGGACTATAGTAGGTGCTCATTAAATGTTTTGTTTGAATGAGTGAAAACTATTTTCCCAGTGCTGCTATGCTTATAAGATTGGTAAGAAAATTGACTCCAAATTGATTACCTCTCTTTAATATTCTACTGATGCAACTTCAGTCCTTGATGTTAAATTCATTATATGTTTATCCTTATTTTGAAAAGTGACTATTTACATACATTATCCTAACATAGGACTTTTGTAATTTTATAATTCAATATGTACACCAAGGTAGTATGCAACCAATGACAACATTTAGTATATTTCAAACCCTCTTCTAATTGGATTTAAATTACATTGCAGCAAGCAGTATATTTTGAAATATGTAAGTGCAGGCTTCTCCTAGTACCAATATAGGTATTTTTGTGTGTGTGTGTGGTTGTTGTTTTCATACTTATTTTAAGGTATTGGAGTTAAGAATGAGGGAAAATGAGAATACTTGCTTATCCCTATATTTCTTCAAAATCTAAATAGCCCTCAGAAAGCACTGTTTCAGAATTCAATGTGATATTTACGGCAGGAAGGCCATGTTTCAGTCATATAGGTCAGACTCCTTTCTCTGAAATACAGCACTTTCTATAATGCTCTGTCAGTTGTGATTCTACTACTATGAACTACTCTTTTTTATAACAGAACCATTATCATAAGAGGCGGGAAGTAAACATTGCATTAAAGCATTATAGTTTCACCAAAATTTTTTTAATTCTGAATTTATCCAATAAGATAATTTAGATATTTCTCTAAAAATCCATTATTTGTTTATTTAAAAATTAACACAATGCTTAACATTTTTATGATCCTATGGAGTATTTAGAGGAAATAATGTCATTAATTTAATTTACTCAAATCACAGAATAGACTGTAAAAATTAAATCATCCAAGTTTAAACAAAATATCTCCAGAGGCCCTTTTCCTTAGAAAATATCTAAAAATTTATTGAGATAAGATTTTTTTTATTATAAAATTTAACAGGAAGGTTAATGCAGCATCAAATATGATGTAGTATCTCAAGTTGATATTCATGGAACCAAAGCAAACCAGCCTTGTTTTAGGGGCAGTTGCTTACATTTTGTCCATTTTATGTATAGCTCATGGTAGAACAGTGCTACTCAAAATGATTCCCAGACAGCAGTGTCAGTGTCACCTGGGAACTTGTTAAAAATGTGTATTCTCAGGCCCCACCCTAGACATACTAAATGAGAAATTCTGAGTGTAGGCCATAGCAATCTGTATATTAATGTGTTAACAGGATGATTCTGGTGCACACTAAAGTTTGAGATCCATAGCCATCTATAGATAAATACAAGACAATTTCTCAAAATGTTTTTCAGACTTAAAAAATGCTGTAACCTATTCTATTTTATGAAGAATGTGATAATTGATCAGATGGTACTCATTGAAGAGTTAACATCTTCCTTCCAATTTATGTTCACTGATATATCTTTTCATGACTTTAATCAAGGTTTATATCCTAAGTTAAATTCTGTCTATACTATAAACTTTCCTCTTACACATTCAAAATTTTCTTGTGTTTGCAACCACATGGGATCAAAATACATTCGGGGGTAGATACTGTATAGCCTAAAAAAAAAAAATAACAAACATATGGTATTTTCCTTATGTCCTATACCCCTAAACTAAAAGTTCTGAATGCCATATAAAATGACACATAGTGTATTTAATGGAAATGAACACAACATGTTCAAATACCACCACTACAACTTATGGTAATATGTCATATAAAAACACGAGTTTCCAAAAAACTCATTTGTTGTCCTGATGAAGTGGTTTTTTGATGTGAGGTACCAGTTGTGAGTCCTCACACTTGTCATTTCAAAAATGGATAAAAAACAAAACAAAACAGGGACCCCCAAGCATAATTGTGAAAATTCTGATGTAACTGAACTCTATAATAGCTTCTCTAGTTGGTGCAGCTAAACCCTTTTTATCTTAGTGTTACAATCTTTTAAAAGCGTCAGGGTATATTTTATAGTTGATTCCATAAAGAAACACACACACACACACACGTACACTCAAAGAATTAAACAGAATGTTGTATTTGCAATGAAAGTAGAACGAAGATGGTGGCTGGTTTGATTGTAAAACAAATAAAAATGCTAACTGTGTTACAAGCAGGGGATTTTATTGAAAAATTAATGATTTCCATTAAACCAAAATAATGTTTAGATTATATGGAAGATTGGCTTACATTTTAAAATAAGACATAATTATTCACAGATGCTATCAGCAAAATAACCCTTATTCTTGTTAGCAATTACAATAAAAGAGATTCTAAATGTGTCATGGAATGTCTGTGGTGTATTTTACCTGTGTAGATGAAAGGGTTGGATTAGAATGCCAGGAAACATAAATTAGCTCTCATATAATATTGTACTGTTTTAGGTGGGGGTGAGTAAAACTTTTTCTGAGCCTTCTACCTTCAATAAACACCATGCCTACTTATTCTCTACTACTCATTCTCTAATGAAACTGGAACTATTCTCTAATGAGTGGTAGAGAATACGTAGGCATGGTATTTATGAAGGTGGAAGGTTTATTTGTCTTCTTGCTAATCTCCATTTCAAATTATTTTACTTTCTTATTTCGTTGGATGACTGCACGACAACTATATATTACTGTATATTCACACAAGGTGTAAGCCAGCCCTCCCACCCTATACCCTCAATTATAAACTCAGCTCAGTTAACAGCACCTCTCACCATGCAAAGAGGCAAGATGGGATCATAAGCAAATATTTATTAATTCTTCATGCTCACACTTCACATCTAATTTACCAAGTCTTGGCAATTATTTCTTCAAATTAATCTTCAAGTATGTTTCCCTGTCTCTACTCTCATTGCCATGTTTTTTTTACTTCAAGCTTTATGGCAGTGAATGCTTATTGTCCTCTAAGGTGCTAGAATCTTGCATATTCGCTAGATCCATGGTCTTCAGAATAAAATCTTTGTATCCCTTCTATCTTCAAGGCAAATACTGGTGGCCATGTGATAAAATTCCGGCTCCTGCAGTAGTTGTATAATGGCATAGAAGACAGACTTTCAGGACAGACTGTTGTTTTCCTTCCGTTTACTTTTCTTACTGGTTAAAATGTGACCAAATAGCAAGAGCTGCAACTGACATCATAGCACAAGAGATGATGTGGAATGGTAGTCCGGCAGTCAAAGAGACAAAGCCTGTGGGCCTGACAATGTAAATAGCCATTCTGTCTCTCTGCTGTCAAACAAAAATTAATGATTTCCATTAAACAAAAGTAATCTTTAGAATATGTGAAAGATTGGCCTACATTTTAAAATAAGATATAACTATTCACAGATAATATCAGCAAAAATGACCATTCTTCCTGTTAGCAATCACAATAAGGGAGACTCTAAATGTGTCATTGAATGTCTGGGCTGCATTGTACCTGTGTAGATGGAAATCTTGGATAATAATGCTAGGAAACATTGATGACCACTAGAGAAAAACATGTTTCTATACTAATTCATAGGATTATTTTGTGTATTTTTGTTATTGAAATCCTCCCAAAATATACTCTTAATTTTTGCTTGACGATTTTTTAATGTTCTCTTATGCGATCCAGTATTACTTGATTCCAAAACAGACTTCACATAACTGCCAAATAAAATGTCTGAAACTCAAATCCAGTTATGTTTACTCAACTGGCTATTTCTGCCCATAAAAAGAAGCTAAAAATATAGAGCCTGAAATATGGAGGATTCATAATTAGTCCTAGTCCTCTCTGTACAGACTCATTTCCTGCCATTCTTGCACTCTGGCTGTATTTTCCAGAATTTGCTACATAGATTTTTTTTATTGGGCGCCTGTTAAAGGTCTGCCCTGTCAAGCACCTCATTTCTCTCCCAGCCCTGTGGACCAGAACTTGCTGCTTCGTCTGCTTGAAGAGCCTTCTCTTCTTCTCAGTTCAATAGGGGCTTACATTTTGCCTTATATGCAAAGCTCTTCCCAACTCTTTTCCTAATCCATTATCTTCTGTCCTTTCCATATAACATTGTGCATATTTGAATTGTTTTTCATGCCATATCACTTTCTTTGACGTGGTGGACCTTCTCATTAGGCTATAATCCTCTTTCTGGTAGGATTATAACTTCCAAACTCCTAGTATTTGGAAGATTGCCAAGAACATAGTAACGATCAAAAATACTTGTGAAAAAATTTAATAAATTAATTTTTGAACTAAAAGGGATGTTATATATCCTTCTTTTTTTTCTTTTACTAGATGAGAAAAGTCTGGAGAAGTTTTTAAAAATCAAAATCATGCAACTTTCTATTAACAAAATTATTATTAAGTCTGGTGTTGTCTGGCTCACAAACCAATGGTAATATCCTCGCTTCATGTTGCTTTTTCAAATCCATTAACTATTTCAGTTATTAATCTGTTTCGTCTTTTCATTTTCTCCCACTATATCTGTTCATCTAATATTAAAATAATGTTTATTTTCTGAATCTTGTAAATATTTCATTTATTTTCTGGAAATCAGAACACTGTAAGAAACAAAAGCTGAGTGAAAGGTTAATGAATAGAATTAACTGTGCAAAATCCTCATAACCCTTAGTACCTTACAAGAAAAGACAAACTGCAACATCCTGAATTTTTCTTATGTACAAAATCAGCAATTTCACATTATATTTTTTACCATAATAAGTGAATTCTATTACCAGTTGGAATGGTTACTAGCAGACACAAATGAAAGTCATATCTGATATATTTCAGTGATGCTGGAGATGTTCATTAGGGGAAAAGAGAAGTGATATCTTTATGTTATCTTTGCTAAGCATTTGGACACTGGCTTCTTGAAGAAGATATCAACCACAAAGGTGCCACCTTCATTGTAAAAGAATGGTAAGAATCAATCAGTCTTTTGGATCACATGTTTAGAAAGCTGGCAAGGGAAAGTTAATGATTCCTGATTGCATATAAAGAATAACAAGAAAAAATTAAAACAACTAACTTTTAAAATGTATAATTGACACATATTAGTGTATATTTATAAAGTACAGTGTGTTTTAATGCATGCATACATTATATAATGACCAAATCAGGGTAATTAAACATTTTTTGTAGTAATAACATTCAAAATTTTCTCTTCTATCTTGAAATATGCACTGCCTTGTATTTGCAGGGAAATACCAATCTAAAGCACAATGAGCTATCACCTCGCCCCAGTTAGAATGGCTATTGTCAAAAGATACCAGAAAACATTCTGGAGATGATGTGGAAAAGGGAACCTTCATACACTGTTGGTAGGAAACAACAACTATGAAAAACAGCAAGAAGCTTCCTCAAACATTAAAAATAAAACTACCATATAATCCAGCAATCTCACGACTAGGTATAAATAAAAAAAATTATATCAGTATGTTGAAGACATATCTGTACTCCCATGTTTATTGCAGCACTATTCACAATAGTCAAGATTTGGGATCAATCTAAATGCTGATCTACAGATGAATGGATGAAGGAAATGTGTATATACACACAATGTAATATTATTCAGCAGTAGCACAGAATGAAATCCTGTCATTTGTGGCAACATGGATGAATCTGGATGATATTACCTAAAGTGAAATAAACCAGGCACAGAAGAACAAAACACCTCATGATCTCACTAATATAAAAAATGTTTTAAAGTTGATTTCATAGAAGTAGAGAGCAGAATAGAGGTTTTGAGAGCCTGGGGAGAATAAGGGTTAAAGGAGAATGGGAGAAGTTGGTCAATACGTACAAAGTTACAGTCAGACAAGAAGGAGCAGTTCTGGTGTTCTGTCTCACAGCAAGGTGACAAAAGCAGTAACAATGTAATGGGGCTGTCATTTCTAAGCAACTCTAAATTAATTTTATTTCTCTCCCTTAATCACCATTTTTTTCACATTTTGGGCTGAATCAAACATATTCCATGGATTAAAAAAAAGGAAAATATTTAGCAATCATGTTTAGGTAGTTGTAGATTGGAGAAAGATTTTTTTGGTGGCCTTCATGGGAGACAGATGGGTAATACATTTATTTAATTATTGTTTTATGTAATACGCCTTCAATCTTACCTCAAACCTTATTTATATTATTCAAACTCAATAAAAAACTTTTGCTATCCACATTGTACAAGTAAGAAAACTGTGATATATGAGCCCACTTATCAAAAGCAGTAACATTTTTGGGGCATTTACGGTATCAAGCAATCAAGTAAGATGCTTACAGTGTGAGCTTCTTTTCTCTTTACAGAAGCCATACAAAGAAGATTTTCCCATCGCTGGTTAACAAATAATATGTATAGTTAAACAATCTTCAAAATTTTATATAGATTAAAAAATGGAGTGACCAGAATTAAAGCCCACAACTCCCCCATTGACTTCAAAATCATGGCACAATTATCATTAGGAGAAAAAAAAATAGTGCATCCATATGGCCTGTAAAGCACTGTGTCACAGCTTTGCCTACGCTGAGATGGTGAAACACTTGAGCCTGCCTCCCAGCTTGAAGAATTGGCCTGCTAGTGCTAAATACGACTGCTGCTGCCTCCCACTGACCAATTCAACAGGAAGATCAAGGGCAAGGGAATTTGCAAAGTTGTCCCCAAAAGTCAGACTTTCAGGGCCCACAATGAGATAGCTATTAATAGATGGTGAATCTGGAGGAACAACAAATGAACATATATATCCAGAAAACAGCTTATTCATTTAAGTGGGTAAGAGGTGGTCTGTAACTAGAAATAGCTACACAACAGGCTTAGAGAACAGGTTGTTCAGATTGATTCAGGCAGACCAGACAGAGCAGAAAAGAGAACAATTTTTCATGAATAAAAGGGATTAATGTAACATCCAAAATAGACCTTGGGAGAAATTTGAAGCATAATAATACATGTACGTATACATGAAAACAGAGAGAGATAGATAGAGAGAGAGAGAGAGAGAGAGGAACCTAGTAGATGGCAAAATAGAAGTATGGGTTCATATTTGAATATGGGAATATTTTTCCTTTAATACTCAGAAATCATGGCATTTGGGACCTCAAAAAGAATTATATACAAATACACTTCCTAGCTGTGCAGTAAATATGTTTCACAGAGAAATAAACAATATTTTATTACTTTTCAAATTTTATAATCTACCAAAAAAAGAAGCAAAAGATTTAATTATGGTTGTAAAATAGAAAGTAAATGTTAAACTCCTAACACATGACAGGAGGCAATAAGACATGAAAGAAAGCTAGAGAAAATTATAATTCCTATTTGTGTATTATGCCTCTATAAAGCTGATTTTTTAAAAAACCCACAATTTAAAAATTCTGAAAGTCAGAATTCCAAGTGACTCAACTGGGTTCTCTGCTCAGGATTTCACAATGCTAGAGAATCCATTCCGTGGGAAAATCCACCTCCAGGTTTATTCCGGTTGTTGACAGAATTCAGTTCCATATCATGACAGAACTGACGTTCAGATTTCCATGTTGGTTCTTGGCCACAGGATGCCCTATGCCCCTGTGAGCCACCTCTATTCCTTCTTCTATGGCCATCTCTATCTCCAAATCAGCAATAGTGCCTCAAGTCTTCCTTGTGTTAAGGATCAGTAACTTTGTCTTCTGTCTTCCCCTTTTGTCTTCTTCCATTTCTGCCTACATCTTCACTTCCTCTTGCCACCAGTCAGAATTTTCCTCTTTTAAGGGGTTGGTCATATTAAATTAGGCTCATGCACCTTAAGGTCAATTGTGGCATATAATGTAACACAATCACAGGAGTGATATCTCATGACATTCACAGATTCCAGGGATTAGAGATGTGGAATCTTGGGGCTATTCCTAGAAATGCTGCCTACGGCAGAATTCACTACTAGAAACTCCAAAAACAAGTAGTTAAAGATTTTTTTTTTTAATGAGGTGCATGACTAGCGCTCAGATGGGCAAAATGTGCTGGGAGTTTAATTTTCCATTTTAAAGAGGGCAAAAAATTAATACAGTATTAAGCAATACATTATCCAATTAGAGTTTGGAACAATTATGTATATTTGGCAAAAGCGTGTTTAGGTGTCTGTTTTACATAACAGACAAAATCTCTAATAAAATATATTAGAGAAAAATAAAACATATTTCTAATATACAAGATGACTTTAAAAAACATATTTTACTTTGTAAAATCTTAACCTTTTAAAATAACTACCATAAATAAAAGATTTCAAACTAATCAAGTCTTGCAACTTACAGAAAGCAATTAACATACAGTATATTTTACTGTAACAAAATTTTTAATCTATATTAAAAGTACATATAGCTCATTAGAGTTACAGCTAAATATATTAACAGGCATTTCACAGTGGGAAATAGAAATAGCTTATAAATTTATGAAAGGATGTTAATCTTATTATTCACCTACAAAATAGGAATTAAAAATAAAATACAATTCTCATGAGCAATTAAAAAATATAGACAATATTCCATTTTAGGAAAGCCTGAATTATCCTCTGTTATTGGATTTATTCCTCCTCATTTGTGTCCTCACGGAATCTTGAGTATTTACATTGCATTATTATTGAAATAGCAATTTTATATTTGTAAGGAATACTATGATTAATAGCTGCTTCTCTGACAGTTATTTGTCAGGGCTTAGCATAAGATCTGAATTATAAAAATATTCACTAAATATATGTTTGAATGGATTAAAAAAAAACTATTGATGAAAATATGGAATAGTGTATACTGTCATACATTTTTGCCAGAAGAAGAGAATTGCTATGTTTTTTGAAATAATTTAGAAGTATTTGCCAAAATTATAATGAGCAAACACTGACCAAGTTGTTTCATTTCCTTAATACATAGTCTACAGAAATGCTATTTCATAGACACAAATATATGCAACTTCATATTTAAATTAAGAAATTTTTCATAATATGTGAAGAAAATAATATAAATGTTCAG
The DNA here is from genome assembly GCA_963573385.1 of Cacajao melanocephalus. Classification (NCBI taxonomy): domain Eukaryota; kingdom Metazoa; phylum Chordata; class Mammalia; order Primates; family Pitheciidae; genus Cacajao; species Cacajao melanocephalus. The sequence continues at coordinate 116,503 of CAUYLG010070929.1, forward strand.
CAATGTGGCATTGGTTAAATAAATAATAGTATTTTCAAAATATGGAATACTGTAGCAGTTAGAAATAATGTAGATGTAATATGTTGACATGGAAATGTGTAGGTGAATTAGACCAAAATGACAGCTTGATCACACACTGGAGCCTCTTTCTTCATCCTCAACTCTCTAGAAATGAAAGAAAAAAATTTAGTAATTAATTAATTTCAGATTATACTGAAATATAAAATAAGCATGGATGAAAACATATCAGTAGTTTCCAAAAGACAGACAGCACCTGCCAAAATACTGTAGAATGAACTTATAGAAAGGACTGCATAAAACAGAAACATGGAGGTAAATATTGGCAACTAACAGAGTATATGGTGGAGTTAAACCAGGCATGTAAAACATTTTCTGTTGATGCTTACCATATGTGAAAGAACACCAGACTCCACCTCCTCCATGGACACATGTAAACAGGAGACATCAGATTGTGCTCTTGAGTCAGAGAAGATGGGCAGTAACCTAAGTTTGAAGTTCCCATTCCCAAAGTATTGACACTAGCCAGGCAGAAGTCTTGCATTTCTCCCACAGAACCCTGATATGGGGTTAGCACTCACAGAGTTAATTGTAAATTCAAAGATAAACACCCACATGAAAGTCAACAAATATTTGAGGAAATCTCTGAAGGGGTCTTTGGAGAAATGGACAAACAGATCCTAAAACATATGAAACTTTAAAGAACCAAGAATATTCTGAATAATTTTGCAAGAACTAAGTTGGAGGACTTACTTCCTGATTTCAAAGTTAACCATAAAGATACACTAATCAGAAAATGTGGTACTTTTTGGGATAGATACATAGATCAACGAAACAGAATAGCGAATTCAGAAATACACTCACGTTTTATCAATTGATTTTTGACAAATGTGTCAAAGCATCACAGTGGGAAAATGATAGCCTCTTCAACAAACAGCACTGCAACCATTGAATATTGATATTTTAAAAACCTAGCCAGGCGTGGTGGCTCGTGCCTGTAATCCCAGAACTTTGGGAGGCCAAAGCAGGTGGATCAAGACCATCCTGGCCAACATGGTGAAACCCCGTCTGTACTAAAAATGTAAAAATCAGCTGGGAGTGGTGGTGCACACCTGTAGTCCCAGTTGCTTGGGAGGTTGAGGCAGGAGAATCACTTGAACCCAGGAGGTGGAGGTTGCAGTGACCCAAGATAACACCACTGCACTTCAGCCTGGGTGACAGAGTGAGACTCAATCACACACACACACACAAAAACAAAACCTAAAGGTATAGGATAGACCTAAATTAAAAGTCCAAAATTATAATATTGGTAGAATGCATGAGGAAACAGTTTTGTGATCTTGAATTAGGCAACTCACAGTTCACACAAGGAAAAAATAATAAATTGGTCTTCATCAAAGTTAAGAATGTCTAATCTTCAAAAGACACAATAAGGAGAATAACTGGGAGATAATACTTGCAAATCACATATCTAAAAAAGGACTTACATACAGATTATTTCTTTAATTCTCAAGATTTAATAATAATAATTTAATTATATATAATAATAATTTAATTATATATATAATTTATATATTATATATAATTTATACATAATATATACATAATATACATATATAATATATATTATATAATATATAATAAAATATACATATTATATATAATATATATTATATTATATAAGAATAAATATATTATAATATAATATATTATATATAATATATAAGATAATATATATACACATATA